>OMNW01007066.1:10683-20711 GCA_900303245.1 Selene dorsalis | reverse complement strand
ATGTTTCAAAAACCTACAGTGGCCTTCAGGTCACCTACAAACATAAGAGGGTGTCTCTAGAACCAGTGTTTGCTTTGTCTGTTCTTGGCTACTGAAGAAACATGACGGTACCAGAGGGTGGCCTCGGTGGAAGTGGACCCACTCCCCATGTAGATATGAGTGGCTGATTCTGAGCTAACAGAAACACAGTGATTCCTAAATTATTCACTGATGAAAATGTAATAACGAGTATTATATATCACTCATTTCTGCCAGTAGTTTGCTCTAAATCCTACATATTAGTCCTAAAAAGATCCCCTCCAGACATCATCAGGTCATCAGATAATATTCAAAGTTTAATTTGCTTGACTCACTGGAGGTTTCATCTTATAATAACACATCAATGTAAGTTGTAGATTAAGTCTGATATATCTTAAAGTGAGCCCAGAGACACCATCCTCCATCAACAGAAAAACAGCTGTCTAGTGTCAAACTGAGCAGTTAAGGTCAAACATGTGAAGTGAAAGTGAAATAACAACAAGCAAAACACTTTTTTTGTGGGACTTTAAGTTTGTACAGCTGTGTATCTATATTAAACCCAGTCCAGGAAATGTGGCAACCTGTGTGCTCCACATTATTGTATTTTCTGTATTTTTTCTTTATTTTTGCTAACTATTGCTTCTTCACTGCTGTTCCCCCTTTCCTCCTGCCCTGTCAACTTCTCTCCCTCCCTGCCAATGTACGCTTACAATTTAGTTTTTTCCAACCTGTCATCCTACCTTGTTGGGAGACTATATTTAGGTCCCAACAGTTACACATTGAGTGAAGACGCGACGGAGATGACATGTTACATTAACACCTAGTCTCTCCTCCTATCCTTTCTCTCATTAGCACCTCCTGTGTTTGTTTTTCTTCCCCCGACTCATCTCTACCTCAGTGGTGACATTCGTGCTGCAAATAAAATGCTATTAGTATGCACAGGCATTCAGTGCTGAGCAACTTTCACATACACACACACGCACACACATAGCACAAAGAGAGAGACAAAAACAAGCATCTGCTTTAAACTAGTCAATTCCAGAAGCTTCCTGGGTGGGGGTGAGATGAGTCGACTTTGCTGCCTGTGTGGAGGTCGTGGGTCAGTGTTTGTAACCTGCCAGTTTGTTTACTTGTATAGTTGTGTAGATTAAAAGCTCCTATTTATCTGCTGACTCCAAAGAAAAAGGTTATGGACAACAGCGTGAGAGTGCAATTTTAATTTTAGATATGTGTTTAGTTAAAAGGAGCAGGTCTACTGTATGTATTTATGGATATACATTTAAATGACAAAAACAGAAAGAATCTTTAAATTGAAAACATCAAAATCATGCAAAAACACAAGTTGCTTGTTGTCCATTTACATATTTGTGCGGAGGCAAGGACTCGTTAACACAACATTTTAAGCATTCATAGTCCATAGTTACAAACCCAAGTCGTTAAGTGCTGAAGTTGAAGGCAGCTGGACTTCAAGACTTCAAAAAATCCAGTTGCCTTCAACTTCAGCACTTAACGACTCCGATGACCTGGATGACTAAGAACCCCTTACAGACATGTTACACAACCAGCAATTGCTACTGAGAGTTTGTATTGCATTTTATTATGCATGTTGTAGTGTTACATGTATATTTGGATACTGCATCCAGAAGTTTATGAACCAGGCAATTTTCACATCAATTTCACTGTGGAAAATAGGTCACTCTTCATACATCATGCTGCCTTGCTCTTTGACACACATATTTATCACCAATATTCCAAGTTTTTGACATATTAATCAAGCTAATACCACCCTGTGGTCCATGTTTTTACACAGAATACAAATTTACAAAAAAAAAAAAAAACAATAACCAAGATTTTATTGTGATGAAAGCAGAGTTTTGTGAAAAGAAATCGACATCTTTAATCAAACAGAAATGATTAAATCTTGATGTGTTAATCTTATCAGTTATATGAGATTAAATGTGTGATAAGAGGTGTTGTGCCCATTTGGTCACTCCTGATGTCCCTGATTTCTCACACCTCCTCTTTCCTTTAACACCCCAGCCTGATTGTTGTGTAAGCAGCAAATCAGGCAGTCCAGTTATGTTGTGTATCCTGACGGATGACAGTGTCAGGCTGTGCACTTGAAAAAAATAAATCACATATCACCTATCCATGGTTGGGTTATTGGTTGCTATATCTAGTATTTGGATAAACAAGGTTAATGAAGCAACGCCATAAATAGCCACTAGATGGCATTGTTGAAACATGTTTGGTTTACCTGGGAATTAAAAAGCAGGATGGATTTGTGCTCTGCACGGCAACATGTGCTCCCGGGCAACATGTTCTCCCAGCATTTATTCCTTATCCTCTGTCTCTCATCTTTTTATTTTTCTCTTTTCAACCCTGCAGTCCCTGTCCTTCCTCTGTGTGTGTGTGTCTGTGTGTGTGTGTGTGTGTGTGAGTGAGAGAGCGAGTGTGAGTGATGATTCAGAGCGAAGCATTTGACACTGTCCAAAAGAAAGATGATGAAAACCAGGGTGAAAAGCCCAACATTCATTTAAGTCAGATGTGAAATGACAAACACTTGACCACAGCGGATGTTGCCACACATGTTAACAGTACTGCCCTGATGCTGTGTAGAAACACTAGCAAGAGGCACTTAAGGGAAGAAATGTTGTGTTTTGCACTGAATATGCAGCCATTCAGTTGCAAGATGTTCTCACTAACCAGCAGGCCCCCCGCAGCCTACGTCTCATAGACATTTTGTCCACGATCGCTGAATATAATTCCCTGCTCAGGATTTTTCGCCTGTTGTTTCTGCATATTCTCTTACATACGTTGACTTTTTACAATTCTGTTTTTTAATTGAACGTTTTCTTATCTCTATGGTTACACACAGAGTTGCGTAGATATTTCATCTGAGGTGTGTTTGAAGACTTCATCACACATCAAATCTGTGATTTGAAAGCAAATATTACCTCAACATCTCATCCCTCCACACTCAACTAACCTGTGGTTACAGCACTCTGTCAATTCAGATCGCTTCAGCTGCTTTGAGAGTTTGCTTTCCAGCAGCAGATGGGCATGTTGGTTCAGTTCTCTTCAATCAATCCTGTAATAATCTCTGGCTGTTTTTTTTTTTTTTTTCAAGTTGACCCAAGATGACAGTGTTCATGTAAAATAAAATCCATGGATCTGCTGTTTTTCAGCAGATCATTGCACATAATTGTTGAGCAGATTACAAGGTAAGGATCACCCTGTAACATTATGTATTCATTCAGTGTTAATTGCTATAGTGGGCTACAGGTGCACAAGGATATTAACTGAAAACAAAACCACAGAATAAGAATTTGCTTCTTTTTTTTTTCAGAAGCATCATTTTTATCAGCCTGGCATTTTAGATGTTCACGTATACATGAATTTAACATGTATTTTTCCTTTGTCTGTCAGTACTCACATTTTTTTTCTGCTTCCACCTGTGAGGGAGGGCTGAATCTATGATACTGGGCAAGCAAGTACGTGGAAGCCAGAGAGCTTTGAGAAAGAGAAACATGGTCAGGGATGGGCTGTAGGAGAGAGGAGACTTGAAGCGTGGTGTGGTAATAGATTCAGAGGTCTGATTCCCACTGCCAGCGAGCTAGACAGTCAACTCCGCTTGTTAGCCAAAGACAGAGGGTGCGAGAGGAGAAGTGAGGGATAGGAGGACAATGGGTGTAAAAAATCCAGAGGAAAGGCAGAGAGCAGCAAGATGGAAAAAAAATGAATTGGTACAGTAGGGTGAGTGAGTGAACTTCATGACCACGGCATTTGAGTCGGCTAGTGTGACATAAGTGTGAAGGTTCACATATGGACAAACACCCACAGATGGAAACGCTCACTTTCTCCCTCAAAGACACTGACAATGTAAAAAAAACAAAAAAGAGACGGCAGCTCAGATGCACATTCACACGGCTAAACCACTTGTTATCAGCTGGTGTAATCACAGACTTGACATCTTTTCTGCATGTTAAAGCAGCTTAGCCCTTTGTGCACGCTCGCACTCACTCAGTCACACACACGTACAGTACACCCCCATCTTCTCAGGCGCTGGTAATTGCTGACGAGCAGAGCATTCACCGGCTGAGGAGATTTTGATCGGTGCAGAGCTGTGTGTGTGTGTGTGTGTGTATGTGTGTGTGTGTGTGGGGGGCACAAATCCTGTCGGTTCAAAGGACAAATGTGTAGGAGTGGAATACCTCTCCCATCAGAGAGCAGTTGTGATGTAATGAGACAGCTGGACAAGACTTATTATCCAGAGGAGAAGTAATGTTTCCCTGATGCTTGTTGTCATAGAGCGGAATAATGATTTACGCAGAGACAATCAAATTATGGGGTCATACATTTATGATCTTGTTAGATTTCTCTTTTTTTCGCAGCAAATTGTGGATCTGTTCAAATTGCATTCATCGCTCTCGAATAAAAGCAGTAGACAAACAGTGGGCATCGATGTTTCTACTCATATTGTATAGGTTCATCTTACTGAAACAGTGCATTCACTAATGAGTCCTGGATTCTTCCTGAATATTGTTGATAGATTTCAGGCAAAATCCAAACTGTGCGTTCAGACCAGTTGATTTAAAGACAAACCAGGTGGAACTGCACAGGTGTTCAAAATGAGAAGTCTTTCTTGACATGTTCCTGTTGGTGGGTTTAAATAGCTAGATATATATTCAGGAGAATCCAGTGTGACCAAACTGTTCCTGTCTGTAGTTGATAAGATTTCTCCAGGGCACAGAGAGCGTTTTGAAACTGATGAGTGGAGAAGTTTGGTCCCCGGACTTAAAAAGTAAAAACTTTGCAGAGCGTCACTATTTTCGGTTTAATTGGAAGAAATTGGAGCAAATGAGTAGAAAAGGCAGAAAATGCCTGTGGTTATTGTTGCTCCCCCAGCCCTCCCCTCTCTCTCTAGCTACTACCTTTTTGCTCATTCATCTCACCCTTTATTCTCTTCTCAACAAAGCCTGTTTCTCCCGTTCAAATGACACCTCTCTTTCTCCATGCTTCTCCAATCTCCTCTCTCTCTCCTCCTCTTAGTGTCTGTCTTCTTCTCTGTCTGTGGTGGGAGCAGCCTGATGATGAACTGTTAATTCATTTAACCTCCCCCAGCTATGTGAGGAGAACACACATTTAATGAGCAAACAGCTAGACTAACAAATTCATGCCTCTGGTGTTTCTACTGTACTGTGTGTGAATACTTAAGTGTGAGTGCATGTGTGCTTTAGTAGGTGCATGCAGGTGTGTGTGCATTACCCACAGGTGTTACTGTGATGAGTCATGCATATGGATTTGAGGTGTTTTCTTGATTGAAGCTGTGACTTTGGAGGCTATGTGCTAATACACTTGTAACATTAGATTTTCCCCACATTGGATTTCTACAGATTTTTTTTTAATTAAAAAGATGACAGTCACACGTCATTCAAGGTGATGTGCACTTTATTTGACACCTGTCAACTGACACCTATAGTACCATATGCCTGAACAAATAGTAAAGGTATAGTAGCCTGGATGCTCTGCAAGCAAAATTTAATAAATAGCTGCCTCTCTGGGGAGTTGTTGTGAGACTATGCTGGGAAATGGGACTGTGACACATGGATGCACACCCACCTGTGATGATGTGCGCTGGCAGTGCCAGTGCGTGGGCTTATGTAGAAAACAGTGGGTGCAAATGTTGCGTCATGCACCTCCAGTATGTGTTGCCCTTTACTTGGTGCCTGTTCTTTTGTCTGTGTGTGTGTGAAAGAGCAGACAGTGCTGCATGTTGAGATGAGACAATTACTACAAAATGTTAGATGATTTAAATGTGAACACAAATTTTGCCACTGAGATATAAACAGTGTGCAAGTTATATTGGGAACAACTCTGATTGTAGCTGCTCAGTCAGACTTTGTAATGAACATTATCAAAGTTTTTTTTCAGTTTTTAACAATAATGTAACCTGCAAGAGATTATTGAATGCCGTTGCAGGTGTGTACATATATACGTGTGTGTGTGTGTGTGTACGTGTGTGAACGTACCTTGCTGTGGATCGTTCAGTTTGCCTTTGAGGGCAAATCCACAAAAACACTCTGGAGTCTCAGCCAAGCATCAGCATCGACCAAACAAGAGCTGGGGTGAAAGCACTCAGCTGTACCCGTGGCATTTATTACTGGCACACATGATGAATGTGCTTACCGTACTTATTCCCACAGAGATATGGAGGACAGGAAGAAAGCTGTCACTGAATTAGCTCCGATTTTCTCCCCGCTGTCTGTATTGCTGTTTTTCTCTCTTTCTCTCCATCTCTTTCTCCCTAATTAAAAAGCCAAATCAGGAGTTTGACTGCACAAACTGTGTCTGCCAGTGACATTCTCCAGCCTAATCCTCATTTTAGCCCTCTTTCCTCATCTCCGTCTTTCTCCCTCCTCTTCTGACTCCAAGTAGAAAACCACACCAAAATCTTTTCTCCCCAAACACATAGATTTATTCAAATTTACCATTTGCATAACTCAGTATTTACATAATTGATTTCCAAGGAAGCGTTTCTCACCATGTGAGGTGGTGTTGTAGACCAAAAGGTCTCATCCTGTCACATAAACACACAGGGGCATGTGCACATGGGTGTGCACACACACACACACACACACACACACACACACACACACACACACACACACACACACACACACACACACACACACACCTGTACTGGTTTCTCACTCATTCATCTCCATGCTCTGGTAGCGATAACAACTTAGCGAAAGAAAGAAAGAAAAAACACCTCCAGTCGTCTGCTCCGCTTTGTGCACTTATTGACTTAAGGCAGCATATGTGTGTGTGTCTGTGTGCGTGTGTGTGTTTGCTTTCTTTTATAACCTACAGCAAATAATCCCTCACATCCCTTTAACAGGATTGGAAATGATGAAATATGCAGCAGGATGAGGTGCCATTGTATTTTAGTAAAGAAATAACATTCCACTCTTTAAACCCGGGTTCAGATTTGTTTAACAGGATTTCAGTGCAGTGTAAAGCTGTGGCTTACACATACGGCTCATATTGAACTGATTCACATTCACATCCACATATCGTGCAGTTTCTGGACCGTGTTGCACCAGCCGATTGGTAAATCTGTTTACTGACCCCGAAAACCTCCAGAAACAGAAAATGAAATACATACAGTAAGTATTTTGGGATAGAAAGGAATAAAAACCATTATAGTGAGAGTCCAGTATCACCAGTGTCGTACCAGTTCACACTTGAACAAGCTTCTGAACCACTTTCTGCTCTCACCAGTTGAAACTTAAAAGAAAATATTAAGGTTAAGGATATTTTTCGCAACTTGAACCATATGTCATATGATGCTGAAGCGAAGATGAGACGGCATCATGTGACTACCTCACACAACCAACATCACTAACAGACATACTGTCTCTTTAATGGTGAGGAAACATCACAGCTTCAGGGTACGATTCTTTAAAATGTTCCTGCTAATGTAGATGAGTTTGTATCTAACTCTGAGAAACGTGTGATTAAGAGTCTGTCGTCTGTAAAGTTATAATCTTCTTGTCCAAGTGACAGCATCTCACCTTCTGTGTGAGCGGCCCACATATTGTTAAGTTAATTTCAGTGTAGTCAGTTGGTCTCTGGGAGTCAGTGTAACCTGTTAGTTTGGTCCAACCTGTTGTAAACTCATTAAACATTTACATTATAATTTGTTTGTGTTTTAACCTGATTGACAGCTGGCGCGTCGAGCAGCTGGTCTCCGACATGAATCAAATACTTTACTCACCATCTTCCCTGCCTGAGATAAATGAACGAGCATTTAGCCCCGCGCTGACCTTTGACCTCTCGACTAGTTGGTGTCTTTTCATTCTCCTCGGACACCCGGTGTCCGCATGAAGCTGGGAAACCAAACGCTTATGGAGTCCACATTGTTCTCCTCCTCCTCTTCCTCCCTCTCTCTTTCTATCTGTCCTCCTGCCATCCTCTGTTCCCTGCGTGAGGGCCGAACAAACCGCCGCCTCCCTGAGCCAGAGGCCGCCACCCCGGCCGTGCACGCAGGGCCGAGCATGACTTCAAAGGTTTGTAGCTTGTGGCCGTTTCATTGGGTGTGTTCTTCTACGGCCTGTTTTGTATTTAATCCTCCTCCACAACAACACGAAAACAAAGCTCTGAAATATTTTACTGTAAACCAGCTGAGCAGCTAACAGGCTACAGCTATTTGAACGTGATGGGACCTATTGGGTTTAGCAACAGGACTAAAATACCTAAAACTCCTCTCATCCATATTTTAATGGATCGTGTAACAACATCATTAACCAGAAAACGTCGTGATTACATGTTTTTACAACTTGTTCAGCCGAGTCCAGACGGACGGAAAACACAATTAATGCAGATGAGTTCACGTTACACACACAGGGACTGTAATTCCCTCCACGTTTTATTGTGTCATTAAACATCTTTATCATCTGACGCTGTTATAAAATAAAACGTATTAAAAACTTTCTCAAGGTCAACTTTCAACAAGATGTTTATACTGATCCACAAAGACGCTGTAATGTGTTCTGTTGCATTTCTGAACTGTGTGCATTTGCATGTGTTTGGGCTCTTTGCAGCGTGTTGACATTTGTATTTTGTCTACACCCTGCGTCCACCTCCACCTCCACCTCCACATGAGTAGGTGATGCAGCCAGTGGATGGATGGATTGCCTGAATTTGCAGCTTGTTTGTTTGTTTGCATGTGTTTTCGAAGTTGCAGTGGCTTGAGCTCTCTTTTTGATGCCTCTGATCTCACATTGGATCATGGCTTCTGTTAACGCATCCAGGCACTGGGTGAATATTTGATCCTCATAAGACAGATTTTCATGGCTCCCGGGGAGATGGTACATCTGACTGTCGTTAACTGTCTCATCTCATTCAGCTTCTTATTGTAATCGTTCACATTCTCCCTCTGCACATGTCTGTTTGCATGGCACAGGGACTGCTTCACTGGCGCGAGCGGGTTAAAGAGTACGTCGTTTGGCATGCACAAGAAGGAGACAACAACGAGAGGTGAAGGGATTTACGTCGCTCCTTCTGACTTTACTCTGTGTGTCCATATGGTTTTGTGTGCAGCCCGTGCGCTGTTTGCATTTGCATGTGTGTGATCCTAATCGTCCCTCTGTCTCTGTCCGGCCTGTTTGCTTTGCGCTGACATATGGTGCCGCGGCTGTTTATCTGCACCTCAACTAGACACACAGGGCTGTTAGGAATGTGTGTGGGAGAGGACAGTGCTGAGCTAACAGACTCTTCTTCCACCGTCATGTCTGTTTACCTGCCATTGTTCTCGCAGCTTCTGTGCACAGAGGAGAAAGGAGTGATTTATGTGTGGAGTGACAACAACAAGTGTTCAGGCTGCAGTGGCGCCAAGGCTCGTCTTTGTCCCCGTGTGTGATCTGTTGAAGCCCAGAGGCACCGACTCCACAACAGCACTGGTCATCTGTGGAAATGTAAAAAAAAAACAAAAAAACAACTAAAAGCTCCTGCGGACACTTCTTCCTGTAAAGTTGTGGTGATTTCAGAGGTAAATGAGTCATTTTTCTCTTCTTGAAACCAGCGTGCAGAGAACCAGCGACTCAGTGGAAAAGAGACAGACATCCAGACTTAATGAAGTCAAGTCGCCCACCTCTCTCATCTGTTATTCCCCCGTTGCCTTCCTCATGCTGCATCTGATATTGTTGATGTTGTTTTTCTTTCTTCCTTCATGAAAAATGAATGGTGGCCCTGTCACTTCGGGGAGTGCAGGGCTCTGGGTTGTCTCCTTCCTGTTGCCTGTCTTATCTCGTGCACAGATCCTGGCCTGGCCTGCTTCAGCCTGAGCCTCTCGCTCACTCCCAAGAGGTGGATAGAGACAGGACGAAGAGTTGGGGGTTGGGGTGTTGGTTGGCTTGGATGGAGCGATGGGGGGACGGGGGGGTGCCCCTCTTTTTCATATTTAGCTCTGCAAGAGTTTAAAGGAGAGACAGGAAGTTCCTACC
>OMNW01007062.1:5334-24922 GCA_900303245.1 Selene dorsalis | reverse complement strand
AGCTTGCTGCTCCATCTGCTGCCTCGCCTTCATCTCAGCGTATTTGAGCTGCTCCATGTGGAAGGCCTGACGCTCAGTCAGCAGCTGCTGCCGCTGAAGCTCCAACTGCACAGAGACAACCAAACAAGGAGATTTGATATCAACACCAACAACGACTGGCATCATAGACTGGTGGGTGAGTGCAGGCATTTTGGCCATGAGATTTTGTGTATAAGATCCCCTGACTGCACTCATCCAAGCCCCAAACTCCATAGCAAAAAAGCTAGAGGCACCACTGGGTTTTGTTAGCCAAATCTCCCACAAGGATTGGCATTTATCAACCTCAACGTGAGCGTAGGATACACAAAAATCTCACACCAAGTCAGACCAGGTGTACGCACATTTGAACCAAATTCATTATCGTGTTTTTTTTTTTTCTCATATCGCCCAGCCCCAAGTTCCCAGGCGTCTTAAAGACATGTCTGTGACATGCTTCGGTCAAAATCCCCCAAGGATCAAACATCACAGCTCTTTTCATCTGCTCAAAACAGCCCTGTTCAGAACGGCTGCTTTCAGTGCCTGTCACTTTAAATGCAAATGAACCACTGCTTGCCCCGCCCCTTCTACCAGTACCACTACTCACAGGTTAGGGTGGTATTATGCAAATTTGAAAACTAATAACATAATTATCTGACAACCGAGGGAACAGCTGTAAAACCAAATGGATTTCAACCTAGGGAGCAAATTACAGATTTTTTTGTCAGTTCTCCCATTTTGGGGCTGGAAAGCAAGACAAACACCAAATATATGTTACAGAGCCTTGAAAACGTTATATTTCCATAATAATATGTCCTCTTTAAAGTCATGTACTAAAAAACTCTGCTGTTCCCTTCAGCCACTGCCTAAGATCTCATGAGACTGAATCATTTACAATCTGTTGGCAGTTTATTAGGAACAGCAAGTTAATGTAGTCCAATACAACAGACCTCCAATAAATCCTACCATTGTAAAGGTTATTATGTTAAGTTTTTACTGAAATGTGGCTGCCTGTATAATCAACAGACCACTGTCAACCATCTCTAGTGTCTTGTATTAGAGCAGCAGAGGGCTGAGAGGTGGAGCTGTTTACATCTTTCTCTGCTCTGTGACGATCTTCTTCAAGAGGAAGGCGCAGTAGGTTTGTACACTTGAGCGGCTGTGTAAAGCCTGTGTAAAACTGTCTTGTGTCTCTTTGTTGTTCTGTGTGGAGCTGTGAATTTTCTTTAGACGTTCAGTGTTTTACAGCCTATGGCAGCAGCAGCAGAGGTTGGATTTCTCTCCAGTGTTCAGAAAGCTTATGTAAACCAGAGTTCTTTTCATGCACTATTTACAGCTGTGAAACTGGGCTATGCTCCCGATGCCTCCGCTGCGAAAACACAATTTTACACTCTCAGTCGCGTCTCCAGGGATTGTCCGGGTGCAGGACACGCACACACAACTGAGAGCTTTTCATTTGCCCTGTGGAAGCAGGTAACAGTTTCACTTGCCTACAAGCGCTTCGCTCTGGAAAATCTTTTATTTGCAATTCAGTCCCCTCACAAAGACGTAATTCTGTGTCTTCTCTTCGGTCTGAGTGGAGGATTTGGATCAAGAGGGGAAACAACCTGTTTACGTGCCAACACTGGCCGATGAACTCCAAATATTTACTGACCACTTACTTCAACATAGCCACCATAGAAGTAGGACTGTGTGCCACAGTTCTGCTGATTCCCAAAAACTCTATTTTAAGTCACTACTTTCCTTGTCATCCACATAATTTTGTTGTTGACGTTAAGAACATTTGACAAAAACAGTTTCAATATTGTCATTGTGATTTGCATCTGCCGTCTTTGTTTGATAAATCATCATCATCATCAACAGACTGAGAATATATACTAAAGGATTAATCATGAGTGTTTCAGTAAATCTGAGTGAGGCCTTTCTGGTAATCACATCAAATTAAAACATCAGAATGAGAAGTGAGAGTGTGTAGGTTGTTAATGTGTTCAGTTCAGTCTTTAACATATTCAAAGTTACACTTGAGAGAGTGTGATTTCAAGATGCTGGATGAGCTTAAGTTAACAGACCACTTCCATTATTAATAACCACAGCTGAGAGCTCTCACTGAGTGCCTAAGGAATATGAGTGCATGCAATAATTAATACTGTGCCATCGCTCCTGGTTGTGCAGGGCCATTGCAAAAACATCCATGCTTAAAGTGTTTTCAGACCTGCCTTGTGTAGTTCACTTGAATTGAACTCAAATGTGTTTCCCTCCCTGTGGTGTGGACCTTTTGGCCAGGTGTGAATACAGCAATCAAACTCAGGTGTGGACCAAACAAGCAGACCAAGACCCAGCTGAAGAGGTGTTCTTGGTGCAGGCCCAAACGAACCCTTGTATGGTTGGCTTGAGGTCTAAAAGCAGCCTGACGTCGATCCGACCCAGCTGCAGTAAGCATGAGAACGTGCTTCCTCCTTCACAGCCATCTGGTAGCAGGTCTTTTTTGTTGTAAGGTTATGAGAACAGCATCGTAAAACTAACACTGTATTAAGTGCTCTTGTCTGAAAGTGTATAAGCCAGGTTAATATCACAACGAGTGCAGTGCGCAACTTCTCCACAATTGTTTATGTTCACTTAGCGCCCTGTTCTTTCCCCCACCCCAGATGTTTCTAACCACTGACCGAAGGACCTCAGCATACATCTGGCTTTGGCAAAAAGTGCAATGTGAAACAAACCACACAAAAAATAACATTGCATTTGGTCCGGACCAAAGCAACTGAACTAATGGACTTTCTTGGTGTGAAAATGCCCTTAATCTCAAATTCTCACAGAGCATGTTGTGTTTTTGACTTACAGCCTCTTTCTCTCGGTCCATGATGGTCTCAAGCTCCTCAAAGTGCCTCAGCTTGATCTCCAGCTTCTTCATCTGGGTCTCCACCAGCAGCGCGACCAGGGACTTTATCTTTCTCTCCTCCACTGCTGCCAAGTGCTAAAATAGATAGAGGTAGTTTTAGTAGATGACACTGTTGTAAAAATATTAGTAAGGCAAAATGTTCAAAATGTTGCTGATGTGTTAGTGTCTGTTGCAGTCTCACCTTGGCTTTGGTGGCAGCAGATGCCAGAGCAGCTGCAGCTGCTGTGGCGATGTTTCCCTCTCCAATGTCATGCTCCAGCTTCTTCCTCTTGTCCTCCCCCTCCTCTGTAGCTGCCTTCTCCTCCTTGTCCTTCTCCTGCTCTGAGGACGATGTCTCCATAGCCTCCTCCTTGTCTTTGTCTGATGGTGACAGAGGCAGACATTTAGTGTGGAGTGTTTTCTGAATACCTTTGACGGATTTGGTTGTAATGTGCATTGTTGATTGGATATTAGCAATTTGATGACACCATGTTGCCTTCCTGACAAAGAAATAATTAAACAAGCAGACTTTGTAGAGGTTACCTGCTGGGGATGACTTGGCCTCCCCTGCTTCCTCTGTCTCCTCCTCACGCTCCGATATCTCTGGTCCCTCCTTTTTCACCTTTTCTGTGGTCTCCGTCTTGTCGTTCTTTTCTGCAGACTCACTGGGCTTCTCTGCCTCATCCTTTAACTCTGCCTGAAGGATTAAGACACAGGCAAACAACAATTAATGACCAATGCCAGTGTCAGACAACACAGGTCTGACTTTGAGATGTGACTTGAAACAAGTGGAAACTAAGTGTTGTAAGACGCTTCAAGGAAATAAAAAAAACAACAACAACTTGTAGCCTTTGTAAAACATAAATAAGAAATGAACGAAATAAGAAAATTACTTATTTTTACATATGATTTACCAACAACTGAAAAGGTAGGTAAAAGGCTGTGATGGCTCAGGGAAAGTGGAATAATAGATCCTGTCATGACATCACTTAACTTTTGGGAACAATCACTGAATTGGACAAAGTGTCTCACACTTAATGGATGCTAATGAGGAGGCCATCACCAGCGAGCTGGCACAGCAGTGCGGGGACAATGTGAATGTTTGAAAGTGCCATTAAATTCTCCCCCTGGGCCTTTCCAAACTAAGAGACAAAGACCAAATGTAGATGAGTGGAAAAATTAAATACTAAGTGGGAGAGAGAATGAGCGCTGAAAAGATACACTGTTGGTCCACGCAGAGAAGGTTGGTTTGGACACATGATTTGAAAGTCATTTCTAACTTATTATATTTTAAGTGAGATGTTATTGTCACTCTTTACAATAAATGTCAACATTTTGAGGTAAACTGTCTTCCATCACCATTTAAGTTTTCATGTGACCATTAATGCTTCAGTTCCAAGAGAATATTTCCATACTTAGTTTATAATAAAACGATAAACTTGGATGAGTCTAATAATATTCTCTATTTGTCAACAAGTCCCAAAAAAGTTGGACCTTGTGTGTATCCAAAACCAAAAACTCTAATTATTCTGTGTCATGGCGCTCCACTGTGAAACACATATTGTGCACAGTGGAGCACATGGTGTGGATTGGGTCTCTGTAAGTGTTATAAAGACAACAGTCTATACCTGCTCTATATGAAAACTAAGTTGACATCTGAGAACCACACTCGTGCTAGGAGACCTGTCAATTCATTTCACACACACACGCACGTTTGTTTTGACTTGGTCCCACATACACAGTCCTACTGCTCGAAATACTGCTAGGATACAACATGTTTATTAATTTATGCCTAAAAACGGTGCCCAACAACAGGGCAGTGTTACTACTGTTTGAGGAAGGTTTGCTAAAAATGAAAGTTGTTTGAGGAACTTTTTGTTTTATTATTTAATATTTGTGACCCGTGTTGATAGATTTACTGGCATGAAAAGGGTTGGAGTTTTGTGGTAGACTAATGTGGATGTAAATTTGTACCTGTCTCGCCTTTTTCATGTATCTTTTAATCCCAAATGAAAACAAGTGAAACAAAACACAGGTCTTAAAAGGAGTGACCGGGTCCTGCAGGACACATGAAGACACAGAAAAGATGGTCTTACCTTATCGGCCTGCTGGGAGTCTGTGTCGGTGTCCATCTTTTCTGGCTCTGTGGTTTCTGCAAGTGAATCGTATGATGATAAATTAGCATTATGTCATAGGACAAAAATGACTAAGATTTAGACACAGAGTTACACGGACAGACTTTAATTCTTTATGCTTCCAGAAACACATGGACATGGGCAAGAGACAAGGTGAGACTGCGTACATGAATGTATACTCATACAGAGATTACACAACAAATACATTACTTTCACCACTTGTGACACATCTGGAACAGGAGGAGATGACACTGACCCATCATCCTGATTTAGAATAAAAGGCATTGTTGATTCTCTCATTTAAAAAAAAAACAAACAAGTGTTTGGGGGAAGGACTTCTGAAGAGGAAATTAAGGTCAAAAGCATTTTAAGTGAACAGGCCCTCAGGGATGGATGTGAAGTATGCACCCAAACTCACCAAATGACCACACACACGTGACCAGCTGAATACATGTGTATGGTTGAGTGTTAAACCGTGTCATGAGTGCACTGGAGCGTGCGCTAGAGGTTCAACTATTGACTGTGTGACGTGTGTTGGTCAGTCAAGGCAGTGGGAGCATTAAAGCATATTGATTGCAACAGTGGCTCTAGAGGGCGACAATTCAGGTGTAATAAATGATTGTTATTGTGTGTGTCTGTGTGTGTGAGGAAGAAATCAAAGAGACATAGATAAATGTTTCAAGACAGCACAGAGTGAAATAGAGAGAGAGAAAAAGAGATGAGCACATGGTGGAGTGGGATGACCCAGTTTTCAGCTCCCCCTCTTCTCGTTCTCCTGCCCCATCTGCCATGATTTAATCCACTGGTTACCACGGCAGCATGCCCGCTCACTCACACAACACCAATATTTCAGTTCTGTTGCTCACCCCCTGCTGGTCAAAACTGACATTCATGTTGTTTTCAAATGTGACACACTGAACGTCACTGCCACATTCAGGTGACAATCAAAGGAAAAACAAAGAATGCTAATTTCAGAGGTGATGATACAGCTCCTCTTGATCCTTTCTGTCACTCACACACACAGCCAACAATAATATGCCATTTGCCTCTCCCAGCCGAAAAGCTCACTAATTCTATTGCCACCATTTGCTGCCCTCCAGTGGATGCAGATATCACACCAGAGGAAAACACCAAACCTCCTGTGAGGAGGATCAAGTTATAAACCTACAACCACCTCTGTTCAGTTTAACCCTTCCATTCACTGGGTTTTGATTATTTGTCCCAGGCTGATCAGAGGAGCTAATATAAACAGGATCATGTCAGTGTTACCTCATTGTGTTATAGATGCTACTCGTTGCATCACTCACCAGTCTTTTCTGGCTCCTCGGGGGCAGTGCCAGCAATGCCACTGCTCTCCAGGCCGAAGGCGGGATCCACCTTTCCGGTGCTCCTGGCTGCCTCCTGCACCTTCTTCACATGAGCCTCCACCAGCTCGGCCGGGACCTCCTCGCGAACACGGGAAAACTCCTCTGTAGACCGAGAGGTGTTTACATTTACGATTCAATAGAGACAGAGTGAAAATGAGAGGGGCTTCATGTTTATTCTATTATCTAAAATATGTCATAACAGATAAAATGCAGCATTTTGTCTCTTGACCGTTGTTCAGATAGCTTGTAGGGTTTAAGCTCGTCTGAAAATGTTGATGGCAATGTTTTTTTTTTAATTTATCTCCTATCTATTGTGTGTTTATCTGTTGATCTAGGGGGCAAACTACTACATGCAACTGCAGTTACAGAAATAAAGTTATACTAATTGAAGGACGACAAAAAACAATTTATTTTCAAAGATGTGATGGAGTTTGAGTCTCCTCCCCTCGGTTCTTACCTAGAGCTGCCTTGGCAGCAGCAGACGCCACTCTGGGGTCGACAACAGAGGCCAGGAAGGCTACTGTGCTCATGACGGGGTTTCCAGACTGGCTGAAGGGTATGGGCTGGTAGGCCAGGGGACCCAGAGAGGTCTCAGTGCTCTCCAGATACGGATCCTCGATGGGCAGCCGCAGGAAGTGCAGGATGCACTCATCCTGGGTGCGTGAGCCAACATGCTCCGACACTTTGTTCCAGTCATCTTTGTACATCTCCAGGGCCTGGAAGAAAACGATGGGAGTGAGTATACAAGCCTTCATAAAAGCACCTGTGGCGTGGGACAACCGAGGCACAAACTGAGAGGTTGTAAGATAGAAGGTTACTAGATGGAGGTAGGAGGAGGAAGATTATCATACTGTGGAATGGGGGTAGTTCACAAGTAGGAGGGCAGAAGAAAAATGAAGTTTTCAGCTTTCTAAAAAGAAAAGGCTTATAAAACCAGCAAGGAGGAAACAAGGTGGGCTTAAGAGGAACAAGTGGGGAAGACAGTAAAGGAAAATGGAAAATGACAAGTAGGTGATGGGGAGACAGAGAGATGGAGGGAGAGTCTGGTTTTCAGTGGTCAGCAGCAGTAGACTCACCTCTAGTAGCAGTAGAGTCTCCTGCTCAGTCCATTCCCTGGTGGAGGTGACTGCTTTACCCTGTAGGGAGCCAAAAACAAATCATCACAATAGCAATATTTAATAAGTGTCATGTTGGCAGAATAATTAAGAAGATAAGGGCATTCAGCTAGTGGGTCATGAGATCAGCTGACCTTTTGGTTTTTCTTGTACAGGTCGGTGCGAAGGCCAAAGTTCTGAAGGTCGATGGGTTTGTCTTTGCCTTTGTCTGCGAAGTTGGGCATTGGCTGTGGAGGAGGAATCTGGAGAGAAGAGAAACACATGAATCAACAATGTTCACATAGTTCTTTTTAGTGCATTTAATGGGCCTATATGTTATTTTTTCATTGCATTTCAAACAGGGAAATGGTGTATAAGGAAAGTGCAATGCTTGACCCACAAACAAAAATATGGTCATGTACATCAATGATTACCAGCCTTGTTCTTCACTTCCCTCTTAGACTGAGTTCAGACAAACAACAACACCTCCACATATACCTTTCCATAGTGCAACTGTGAAGTCTTGTCTTATAGTTGTACAAAAAGTGTTAAACACTCACTAATCTGTCACACTGACCTCCTGGATAGTATTTCATGTTCCCTGAAACAACACACACCAACATTTTTCTCATCTAATATGGTTCCATGTGTTTAAGCTGTCCCTACCGGTGGAGGTCGGTGGTTCAAGGGCATGAGGCCAGAGGGCGTGTCAGCCAGCACAGTGAAGTGAGGTGTAGGTGGGGGGCCCATGGGCAACGGGCGACTCTCAGCATCCACCTGGTAGTTGACTAAACCCCACTGCTCCAAGAAAGCATGAACCCTAGAAGCAGAGAGTAGGGACAGTTTATTTTTTACTTCCCTTTGAACGTTTAATACAATATTTATCTAGTCCATTACACCATGTCACACCAAAGCTAAGACTGCATATACTCGTGGGTCTCAGCTCACCTCATGATGGCACAGACATCTCCTGTCAAGTTCCTGCGACAGGAGGTGGAGGTGAGATACTCCTGAGGGTTGAGGCGGTACGTGTCAATCATGAAGTTGCGGTAGGCCAAGTATCTGTCAAGAGCCACAAAGAGATCAGCAAGAAACCAAAGGGGTCACTGTAGGTTAGCAGCAACATGTCTTACAAAAACTTGTCTGGTGGTTTAGCCTCTATGTCTATGTAAACTCACATCTCTGGAGTTTTGGACTTGTTCTTCCCATTGAAGAACTCAGGTAAGGCTCTTCTCTCAATCTCATGGATACTGGAGAGAGAAAAGTAAATGACGATCAGTGGTTTTAAATTCAAGTACAAATACCACAATAACTTGTTTCTCAGTCAGAACACATAATACTGGCTCCACCCCCTCTATCTCCACCCCCTGGCTCTTACCAGTTGTAGTCGAACCAGGCAGCATAGCTGGGGATGATGATGTGGTGAGTCTGCTCAGTCACATTGTCTTCACCAGCATCGATCAGTCGGTTGATTTCCGCTTTGCCCTGCTCTTCATCATCCTGCAGAAAGAGAGAGAGTCTGACAGGTCAGCGTCATTTTGGTGTTGTGAGAGCTTGGTTGAGATACATTCACAATGGTGAATTATGAACTGTTAAGAGAGGTTTCATAGTTGTGTGAAATGAAAATGTATCAGGGGCAAGTTCTTGAAAGCTTCTCAGCATCAAGGCTTGGCCTACAAGGAAAGTCAGACGGACTTGGAGCAGTGTGTTATTTGTGACAACCTCTATCTAATATTACATTGATGATACTGCTGAATGACAAAATCTCTGTTCCCCCTTTTCAAAAATGTAAAAGAAAGTAAAATCAACCATATTAACAAAACTGTTATCTTTGAAACAAATTTATCTGGAATTCCTGCAAAGCTCTTCTCCTGATCCGTTTCACCCCATTCCCATGATATAGAGCACAATTTGGGAGGAGCTGGCTTTGGTTTGGGGCTGTGTATATATGTGTTTATATTTCTGCAAAGAAGCCGTTAGGACTTTTCAGAAGGATAATTAGTAAGTTTTTGTCAGGCTTGGTCATTTCTAATATTCACTGATTATTCCTCATTCAGCGTCAATTGCATATTATACAGGGTCTCTGCTATGTACATTAAGTAGTGGTGGCCCACCACTCCTTAATTATTACCGCCACTGCTTCAGAATTAAGTTGGGGCAGACACAATAATAATCTACCTGTTACCATTACTTTGCACCCTAAATAATAAACCTGCTAAAGTGTTTCAACCCGCTGGGTGGCGTTCGGTTTATCAATAAGCAACTTTGACAAGGGTATTATAGCCCATATGTTTAACACCACGTGTCCTTTTTTGTTTATAATCAGCGCTCACGTTCTCACTACACGCTGTTCTGTGGTCAGTAAACACATCTGACGATGCCGCCACTGATGCTGCACGTCATATTCTCCGACGTTTTATCGAGCTGTTTTCTCATCGCTCTGTGTGTGTCTCTGTGAGGGGTGGGGGTTCCTGCCTGACAGACAGCCTGAAGTGGGGCCACATTGTGTTTATATTGCTAGGCACTGGTTGCATCATGTTTTGGAACTTTTAGTGACTCCTCACATCACACTGGACTGGAATAACTTATGTGTACCTATTTGTGCAGTCTAAACCCTTTTCCGTCCTTCTCATCCACATATGCAGATCTTAGATTGTCAGTCATCTTACCTTTCCACCAGACAGCACAGAGTCATCCTCCATGTCATCTGGAAGAAATAAAAACTGATTTCAGTGAAGATATCTCACACTGCAGTATGACTTGAGCATCATGCAATTAATACACAACTACACAGATAAACTCCCAGGTCACAGATACATACCCAAGTCGGCCACATTCCCTCCTTTCACTGGAGTATTTTCACTGTCTTTCTTTGAACTTGCTGTATATGGAGGCAAAGAGAAAGGAACACTTCAGGGCACAAGGAATGAGGAAAAAAAATTCAAAGAGGGTTAAATTCAGCCGTGGGCATGGAGGCATTAACCAGCACCTCTTTGCAAAAGAGGACACTAAAATAGATTGAGTGAGTGCGACTGTGTGTCTGTTGGGATGAAAAGGAGGAGATTTTTCTAAAAGTGGGACATCGCAGATGGGACTTGGTCTACAGATAGCATCTTCAGTAAGGATTTTGTATTTGATTTTACAGGGAGGAGGGAGAATACAGATCAGGCTCGATTCATTTCTAGTTGTTTCAAATCACATCCTCGAGCTTTTTTTCCTACTTTTGTTACTGGAGCATGGTGTGTGTGCGTCCAAGGATTTTTCTTGTTGCCCAAGTGCACAAAAACCACAAAGGGAATTGGATAAATGCCACCAGAGAGTTCAGACTGAAAACTCAATTATTACAAACAGAACTGTACTCTCGTATGTTTATAAATGTAGTCCATGAAGAAATGTGGTCTTCAGGTTGCCACAAACATAATGGACTCTACTTATAAAATTAATTACATTATTATGTTCGACCTGTCGCCACACAGCCTTGGACTGTATATGAAATATTTTTTATCTAATATTTTTCATTTTCTCTGTTATTTCTTCTATTTGGGGGCATTTGGATAAAAACCTATGACAGTGAAAGAAAGTTATTTATGAGCATCACATGACTTCACTTGGTAGTAAACAGGACCAGAATCATCCCTTATATTCTATAAGCTCTGTAGAACTGTCTCTGTCTTCTAAATATGGTATCAAGTAAAAACATGTTAAGTTTAAAAGTTTTGCAGAGTGATGATAATCAGTATGAAAGACTGTGGGCTATATGATAATGTGACTTGGTTCACTGGAATGCCTCAATTTCCATCATAAACAGTGGAACTGGTTTATGACTTTTGTCCAGATAAACACACTACAGAAGATTTTCTGCCAAAGCAGAAACACAAAGACCACACAATAGAATTATTTTGGGGAACACAATCCAGCACTGAAGCTGACAGTGAGTGTAGCTCACTATACTTTAAAGCAAAGACAGTGGATAAGATCTACATCCACCTCCAGCTAAATGCCAGTGCAGGACAAATAACAGCACAAACTGTCTGCACTAGAGCTGCACGATTTTGGGAAAAATGTGACTCACGACTTTTTGCTTAGAATTGAGATCACAATTCTCTGGCATGATTTTTTTCACAAATTGAAATCTGTATTATTTATTGTGCAAGCCCAGAGCCAGGGTGGAAAGCATGTTTTTTGTGATGGGGGCCTGACAGAGGCCAGCAACTGACTGATGGCAGAGCCCTATCGGTAACAGATTCATGGAGTAGTAGATTTTAGAAGGTGTGACTCCATACTGATTTAAATTAGATCAATGTTAAAAGTTGACTGAAAATTTGAAAATATGACTAATCATATGTTATTATACGACATTTATTGAACATACTTAAACAGAGTCTTACACAAAGGCACACTCACCACAAAAAATACAATTAAAATAAATAATATGAAGTATTTGTACTGAAAAACTTAAGTAAAATTCCACCAGCAAGTGAATCTCGGGTGTTTTCACATAGGCAGTGCTTAGGTCAGCCCAGTTGAACTTTGAGCCCCAGTGCGGTGTGTGTTTGGGTCAGTGTGATACACTCACGCAATGTTATGATCAAGTTTTGCCAAAGCCAATGTGATTGACTGTGACTTTGTATTACATCAAAGCACAGGTGGCAGCACATACCATTCTTGGACATGCTTCCCTCCTCCATGCTGGCACCAGCTGATGAGTCATCCATGTCCTTGGTCATGTCCTCCTCTGTGTCCTCCTCTTCACCTCTGTGGCCCCGTCGCTTCCAGTGAGGCCCGGGGTTCCTAAAAAACAAAGAGTGAAGCTATAAAATCACATTATTCTACAGCCTAAATGATCCTGGTGCTGGAAACACCAACACACCAAAAGCATATAAATGTGCTGCCAAATCATTCAGTGATGCTTCTTAAAACATTAAATCAGTACTCAGACGTTTACAGAAACTGCTGAGCTTTCAGAAAATGATTTCAGTACTCCAACATGTTCATTACCAAACAGGCTTTGCTGAGGGGAAAAACAACCCAAAATAAAAAACAAAAACAAACATAAACCTGTAAAGATTCGTATGTAAATCTCAAAGCTCACTTAGAAGAATTTGTGGCACTTATTTAAATCTTTAATTCTTTGCTCAGCCTCTTACAATGAAACAAATATTGAAGTTTGGCCTTCTTACCCCTTCTTTCCTCCCTTCTTGCGAGACTCGGCAGGAGTGCTAGGCGGTGAGGGCGAGCGCCTCCTCTTCTTCCCCGCAGAGTTGGCTTTACGCTCCTTGCGATCGGGTGTACGGGAAGACTGATCAGACAAACCCCGTGCAGCGCATGGAGCGAGGGATGGAGGATGAGAGAAAGAGCCGCAGAATGAGAGGATGGAACGGTTGCACACACAAGGAGGGGAAGCGCAGGGAGAACGTCGGCAGGGAGGGAGGGGAGAGATGCCGTGGTGGTGGAGGAGGTGATCAGGGTTCCTGTGTACTGTTCTCTGTCACACAACCCTTCAATTCAGGGTGGTGAAATATTCATCTGTCAGCAGTTGTCTTTAGCAGATGAACTTTAATTTGAGTTTAAGCACTATATAATTTCACTTTTTAGGCCACTGAGCTTCAAAAGTAAATAAAACATCACCTTTAAATCAACTGCTGTTCATTTTGAGGATCTGGCATTAATTGGAGGAAATAAAATATCTGCATGGTGAGTTTAGTTAAATTTTAAACAAAATAAATATTAATGGATACTCTTCAGTGGCATTTATGTATGTGTATCCTATTGCCATGAGAAGTTATCTGTAGCAATAAAATCCTATTTCAGGCTACTAGCACGCTTGTCTGATTTTTACATTCTCATAAATACTCAAAAATTACTTTCCAAGCATGGACAGAAACCCTGAAATATATCAGGAGACAAAGAGAGAGGAAAGGCTTGGAAAGGATGGGCAACAAACAGACAGAGGCGAGACCAAGACGAAGGAGGAGGACGACGACAACAAGTACAGTCCAGAGGGCAAAGCCACATCCAACAAAGACCAAACCTGCAGCAAATACACTTGTACTCATGCTTTCATTCTAATTCTATCACGCAGTAAAGAAACACTGCATTTGACTGGTGTTGTATTTTTGAGTTATGACAAGTTTAACTTGGCATCACTCAAAGTATATCTTTGAGTTTGGTTTCAAACTGTACCACTGGACCAGGACTGTCTGGCTGAAGTTCTCTCAAGAAAGATTAAAAAGTAAAGCCTCTAGAAATTATGTCAAACACACTCACAGCAAAATACCAACCTCTTCCTCCTTGGGGAAGATCCTCTGTCGGAAGCTGACAGGCTTCTTGTTCTCATCTACCTCATAGTCTTCCTCATTCATCCACTCATTGAAGGCGTCTGTGTCTAAAACCCACTTGGCATGGACCTGAGGGGGAAAGGAAATGACACAGAGGTTGTTCACGACATCTGAGTTTCAGTGCACAACTCGTTTATTAACTGCAGTTTATCCTACAGGAATCTAATCATCCCTTTACGCTGCTGCCCTGATTCTCCGTCACCATTTCCCAGTGGAACTGACTCGCTGTTGCACGAGCGTGTTTTTGTGACAAGAGCATCAAAATAATAGTTAATAGAGTCATTTTACTTTTCTTTACTTTAATGTTGTTGTGATCAGTTTTATTTGTAATGTGAGAGCATAAGCAGACCTAAGCAGACTGCCCCATAAATAGATAGCACTGGCTCTATGAAAATACCACTCAGCGCTCTGAAAAATCAAAATATTCTCACTTTATGAGTTATAATGAAGTAACACTCTGCAACAAGATTGTATAGCCACAACCAGGATGTCCTGTGTAACCTGCTCCACTAAAGGGATTTGAATAAAAATAAATGGACAGTCTGACTCGACACTTAGGTGCCAGCTTATTTCTTTCAATACCAAACACCATTTCTAACATTGCAGGTGCTGAGCTTGCTTGAGTTCAGCTCTGCTTGTGCTCACCTTCCATGGTCTGTCAGTGCTTGGAGGATCCTCCACATCTCCATCCACCTCATTGACTGATACCCAGGTATCATAGCTTAGAGAACAACAACAGCCATGACTTAGTGATTACATCAATGAAACATGACACTGTATAAAGCATGAGGGTATGTGGCAGAGCCCCAAAATACTAATGATTTCAGCAGACTTGCTATACATACCCCTCACTGAGAGGGATTTTTGTTTTTAGGTATAAAAAGGGATTCATATTTCAGCTTTTAATATCAATTACTTTTCAAATCAATATCAATACAATCAATATCAAAACATCAATACAAACCATCAATACTGGTTCTACTACCAGTACTACCACTACTTTAAAAGAAAGAGGAAAAAAAAATCTGTGATTTAAAATTCATTCAAATTAATATATAAAAAGTATAAGCAGGAAAAAGGCTCACCTGTCTGGGGAGAGACCCCAGTGCACCAGCACCTGTTTGTCTTTCCTCATAACAGGACGAAGCCACTCCTCTGTAACACAGACAACCCACTGCTGACATGTGCGCACATATATCCACACTAACCCACGGGCTTTAAAACATACAAAGTATTTCAAAGAAAATGACAAAAAAGGTAATTTCCTCAAAATACGATGTGATTGCTAACAGACTTGATGTATAAGTTACAGACAATTCAACCCTACCTTCCTCTTGTTGGGTGGGTGAAGGGTAAATGTGGTGGGTGGCCTTTGATTTATCATCAGTGATGGAGCCCTGGGGGGGACAGAGGGGAAAAAATAATAACAAACAACTGAAGAGAGGGATACAACAGAATTTGTCATTAGAACCATTTGACAGAGAAAACTCCTGGCTTGATAGTGTGTTGTGTTGGGCCAGAGCTTACCTGGTGCCTTTTGATGATGTCTTTGAGCTTACTGGCCTGTTTCTGCTCGATGTCGGGTGACAGGAAGACAGTGGGTCGAGTCAAGCAGTTATTCTGGAAGGACAGAAAGATTAAGCCGAAATATTAGCAATCGTCTTTTTATCCCCAAAATGTAAGCATGTAAAACCACTGACTGCTCAACTGTCTACATATGTAATTTTGTTAAAAACACAAAAAAATAATACCACTATACACAGCTCAGTTCAAAATGGCTTATGGGATAACATTAAATGATTTATTACACTGTTATTACAGTACATTATCAAGTGAAAGGGTACAGCTAACTGTGAACTATTTACTGAGGTCTTTCAGTGCAATGTACAGCAAAGACTACAGTCAACATCTTAACTAGAAATACTGTGCTGTTCATCAAAAAACAGTGTCTGTGGACAATATGGGTCATACCTGGACCAAGTTCTTCTCTACATTCAAGAACATTTCCACATTCCTGTCCATCCGTGAAGGATTCTGCAGGTCAAATCGACGCCTGGGCACAGAGGACAGAAAACTCCATTTGGTTTGCAATTCAGGGGGAATTTAAGTTACCAAGACCTTTCACTGGTATATTTTTGTTACCTCACAAACCAGCATACAAAAATACAAACCAGATATTCATGATTTAAGGAGCTCAAGGGAAATATCAGTGAAAGAGTGAAAGGAAAGATGTAAGACTATAAATTGGGGTCAACAGCAGGTGTACCTGTGGAGGTTAACCACAAATTAACTCATGTTGCTAACTACGTGTCCTGCGTCTGATGCATTAAATTCTAAAAATCTGTAAACTCACTATGCATGCATCCCAAAGACGCACCTGATTTTCAAATCTCATCCCCCAGAAAAAGAACCCGGACTTGATACGTTCTACTCTCAGTGTTGAATAAAATAAGGAAAACAGATTTGCTTTTTGTTATTGCAACATCAAAGTTCTCTTTTACATTCACCAACTCCATTTCTTATCAGTCTGTCAGATACAGACAAATAAAAGGATCAGTTTTTAACCAAGCAGCACATAGCCCATCAGTCAGCAACAAAAAGTAGGTAATCCAAGCACCAGATCCATAAAAAGGAGTATTAAAATCTTTAAAATCCCCATGATGCGTTTGGAGGTTCTACATAAAATCAGGAGAGATCAGGAGCAATCAGGAGCCATTTGGTTGTGATCCCATATTTATATTGAGAATAACTGGAAGAACTACAAACAACACTATTTTCTTTTTTTCCCTATATCTTTAAAGTTGAATAATTGCAACGTGTCTCTAGAGTAATAAGTAATCATGTAACATTGTGACTCGATGTGTTACATCTAGTCGGTTCAAACAAGATCCCATTCGCATCATCCATGCTAGTTTAAGCACTACAACAACAACTAGCCAATCATTTCAACAATTAAGGATATAAAACAGTTTGTTTGTAAAGCCAATATGGCAGTTGCTTTATAAATAACTTTTTCAGATTTCTATTTTTATGGATTTAATTTCTACAGTTTCAACATTCATTAATATATCTGTTACTGTTACCCATGTCATACCACATCAACATCAAACAGGAGTTTAACAGCAATTTCTTGAGAAAGAAAAAATGTATTGTTAGGGACCCCATGAATTTCCCACTCAAACCGCTACACTAAGAACTGATCAACATTACTGAACTCACCAGCCCTGCTCACTCTTGAACTTGTAGACAGACCCCAAGATGTGACAGAGAGCACCCCCTGACTTGAAATCCAGGAAACATTTGGCCTGAAACAGAATATGACATATCTGTATTAATGGTATAAAAGCTATGGCTTCTGCTTATAATCACAAGTGATTGCCTGTGTTACACAGCAAATATTATAGGTTAGTGTTGCATGTGTGTTGTGCTTACAGGTAGCTTGGTAAGAGCAGGATTGTTGACCCTGCGTCCAAATGCGTCTTCCTGGAACTGCAGCAGCTGGATAACCAGGCCCGCCAAGGACTTACTGGAGGGCGAGTCATTCTGGACATACTGGGACCAGACAGAGATAGAAACATTCATTGAGTGAGAATGATTGACACATACACATACAAGGATTATCCCTACCACAAAACTTGGGCGCACCACGTAAGTGCCCAGTGCCAAAGCCAAATGAATGGGGAATATGGAAAAATTTTGTTTACCCTCATTTCCTTGATATCCAATCAGATTTCAGTATTCTGTAATTCTCAAGCACACATCTGGGCAGCTTTCTGCTGCAAGCATTTCGAGTTTTGCTGAGTGAGGAGTGACTGAGCCTGAGGTGAATTAGAAATCTAAGATCTTGATTGTCTGTACAACATTGTTCCATCAACAAACAAACATTTGTTCAATATTCTAGAACTACTCCGGGAAAACTACGCACATGTACACGCACGTGCAGACACACACACACCTGAAGCTGCATGTCACAAACAACAAAGTATCATAATTATAATTTTAACAATTAATGGGGGTACGGCCACCTTCGACTAGGACAACAAATAGGGCAGCAGCTATCAATTATTTTAAGTTTAATGTGTTGATCTTATTAATTGATGCATTCATTATTTCTTCTGTAACATGCCAGAAAACAGTAAAAGTTCCCATTATAATGTCCGACATGTCATAAAGTCCTCATATTTAAGAAGCTTGAAACAGCATATATCCCTGTTCAAAAATTAATAAATAAACTGTTTAATTACAAACATTATTACCACTTTGTTATTCATTAATTCACTATTGTTCCTATTTTCAAATGATCCATCAGGTACTTTGCAAAAATAAAAATTCAAAACAATGACAAATAAAATCTGGAAATTTACATCATATAAAATAACTGGCTTACCAACTTATGCCGCCATAATTGCGTAAAAAGGGTGCAGTAAATATTAAGTGGACACTTGAATGTGTGTTTTCCGTGTCACCCATGAAGTTTAACAACAGCACACCGGAGGCTGGAAGGATATACCTGGGGTTGTGTACGGCTGGGTAGCCTAGCGGTTAGGGGTCTTTCATTTTTCAAATCCCAAGCAAACATCAACTTTTTTTCTGGCCTTGATTTTATGTCCACTCTCCCTATGGCAATAGACGATCACTGTCACACTAAGACATAACATTGGAGTCTATCTATTTACAACAAAGGCAGCGTCGACCTCATCACGGAGACGCGCCTCTCGTCTTAAAACACGCCCAATTTAACTGTACTAGGTAAAGTGATTGGACATAAACAAACTAATGCTGAGCATGTGTGTTAGCAAAGCAGGGACGTTTATTCCAAATACGCCAATGTTTCAAAAATGTAGCCTTGGCTCCACAAATACGTCTACAATCACGGATCGGTTAAAATACATTTAAACTGATTACTCTATGCTTTCTTCAATTCATCCCTCTCAGGCTGTGGGCTTGAATGAAAACATGAGAGGACAGGTGGACCACTCTTTGTTTGGCTAACAGAGTGGGCGAATGCAGCCCGCACACAGTCCGTATACCGCTGTTGAAAACACTCAACACTGCTTCTTCTCCATCAGGCAATGTGTCTGCTCAAATGAAAAATACGCACAGTGCACCGATTATTATTTTCTGAGAAGGTCATTTGAGCGGGAATGAAAAGGCATGCTAGTACTTATCTAGCTAACACAGTAAGATGTTTGACTGCATGGTGTCCCGTGACTAACATTTAGGTTAGCTACTCGCGCCATTAGCAGTAATAATAAATGCTGTACACTATCAAATAAGGCGAATGTGAGTTTAAAAGCTGCAATATTCACCCACAGTTCCTCCGCAAATATGTCTCTGTGTTAATGATAAACGTTACCGACGGACGGTTAGCTGGCTAGCGGCGAGCTAGCTCAGTGATGGACAGCTTGGCTCTAGTAAAATGACAGTCTGCCTACTTCGCGGTGTGTTTTGCGCGTTTATACTGAGCGCGTTGAAGCTGCAAATCACAAAGCAAAAGTTTGTGCAATTAGCTTAACTCTTCGCCAGAGTTGTTTTCGCTTAGCCGCAGCTAGCAAGGATAGCTAGCAGCGCTCCATTGTGCCAGCGGGACTCGGGCCTTCATAGAAATCAATGGAGGAGCGGAGCAGCTAGCTTACCTTCTTGTAATGCTTTCCGATCCAGAGCCGCACAGTTTCCAGTTGGGATATCGTGTCTGAACTTTCCCAGAATTTAGTCGATGGACCGCCGTCCTTTTTTCGTCCCACTGCAGTCCCACCACCGACCG
>OMNW01007059.1:4622-25416 GCA_900303245.1 Selene dorsalis | reverse complement strand
GGAGGTGGGGGGGGCGCAGCTGTTTCTTTGTTCTTTAAGGGGAGGGGACTCACTCTCTCACACTTTGAAAACCCCTGACTAAGAGCACAGAGCGTTTTTTGATTGTGAGCATTTATATGAAATAATCATCAGGTTAGTTCACCTGCAGCTGTGCTAAATTACCCAAACATCTTGACAAATGTAAACACCAAGATAATTAATCATGCACCCTCATTACTGAGTCTGCCTAACCCACTGCACTTATAAAGCACTGTGTAGAGCACATATCAAAGCGAAACACATGAATGCTAAATGCACTCTAGGCATAACATAAAAAACACATCGGACAAAAGGATCGTACCCAGGGACAATGAGATGGATGCAACAAAAGCAACAAGGACTGCACCAATTTAAGAGCATCTACCTCTAAAGATCTTAGAATCACATACGCACACAAAGTGGGACAAATCTGTCACAGCTCATGGTTAAATCTGAGAAGAGGAATTGAAAGAATATGTCTTTCAGACAGATTTGTGGTCACTGAGTTGTCTCAGCAGTTGAAAAATGTTAGCTGACACTTCCTGCTTCTTTTGCAGTAGATCCAAACTACACAATAAAGTTGCTCTCATGCATTATATATACATACATACATACATACATATAGATGTATACACACTACTACAATTGCGCAATAATAAATCTGACCCATGTGTGTATTAATTATTAGTGATGGCTGTCTGTGGGATAAATGTCCTCTCTAGGACATTAATGTTTTATTCCATCTTTGTTAATGAAGAAATGTGTTCAGTTTTTTTCTCGTCACAGAGGAGAAACTACAGTGATGTATTACACATAACCACTTATGCTTATGAGATCATTAATTAAGAAAATTACTGCATCAATTGGAGAACGTGTCTACCAAGTTGAGGGTGGTAAAATAGGAACACCAGGACAATAAAGTGACATGCTGACATTGATACTTCAATTAATACAGTTGCTGTGTTGTATGAATTCAGGAAACAAATACATATAATATAAATATAAATATAATATTTAGCCAGAAAATCACCAGGACTGGTTTTCAATGGATAGTTTGTAGAACATTTAGATTTGTTTTATCACAGTGTTTGACTCAGAAAAGCTTGAAGTTGGTTAGAAAATGTTACACAGCTCCTGAAAGTATCACTTCCGTTTTTTTCAGCATGTCTGCTGTGGCTGAACGCTTTCTCCTAATTTCCAATTTTCCTGACTCAGTTTTACATGGTGCACAGTGAATGTGTTTGTGCTGTTGCTTGACAGCTTTTCACAATTTCTGCTGCGTTTTCAATATTTTTTCCTCCCCCATGTCAAAGCACAAGGCCCCGCCACAGTGACTTCATCATATCACTGCGTTATTTTTATTGCATGAAAATATATTTTGAAATTTTAAGCCGCAAAAGTTAACCAAAGATCAAAATGTCATTCTCTGCAGTGTGAAGGTGTCTGTGGTATGTTTGTTGTACAGTTTGTGTTTCTGTTGTTGAGATGTTTTATGTTCAAACAAATGAATCCAGAGACACAAACAGATGAGAGCAGAATTGCATGTTGCCTTGTAGAAACTGTTCCCTGATGGTGAGAGTGGTATGAATGGTAAATGAAATTCTGACTCTTGCTCTGGTATTAATAAATATCTATCAGGATCAGATTTCTAAATATCACAATCTGTTCCCTCCCTGTCGTGATGCTAAATTTTCAAATTACAGGATGAAATTCACATGAATTACTTGCTATATGTGGACAAGTCAAGGGTATCAATTTGAATGATTTATTTTCCTTTGGTTAAATATGTGTAAGTCTGATAATGCCTGGATGTTGTGAAATATAATGATAAGATTAGGGTTATAATAAAGAAAATATTTTGACTAAGCACTCCTTCAGTGCTCACTATATGGAGGCTGATATTAAACAACATTAATCAGAGTGTGTCACAGACCTGAAGGTTCCCCCTCCTGCTTCCTTCAGCTTGTTCTTCTGAGCTGCAGTGAGAGAGGCCTGACTGAATACTTGCACTGCTTTGGCCCCTGGAGCCAACGTCTGCTTCACTGCTGGAACTAACAAGTGACAGAGACAAGTTCAGATTCATGCTGCCATATGGGAATAACAAAATGTAATTGCAGTTTAATTTTTTCCACAATAAATTTAGTTTCCTGCAATTACAGACAATATCCAGAGAGTGGCAGCCCTTCCATTGTGCTCATAGTGAATACAGACATGGTGAGGTGGAAACATGAATTTAGTGTTGTTCAGTAACTTTCTTCAATGCTTTGTCCAGCTTCTAGGTTTGTCAACCAATTCTCACTTGTCACGAATCCAGAAAATAACAATTTGGCACTGGTATTGAGCACACTCGCCCACAATGGAAGAAATCAAAGAAGTGTAATACCCTTTTCTCACCAAAAAAGGGTATTAACACTCCTGTGCACTGAATCAGGCATAAGTGAGATTGACCCCTTTTCCACTACCAGTCGAGTTTGCCTTTCTGTTTGGGCTGAGCACACACAACTGCAAGGAGCAACATCATCAAATGCTCTTACAGAGAACACACACAGTGGAGAGACAGTGAGCTGCTCGATGCCATGCAAACTGGTAATCATCACCAGGGTGGTGCTCCTATCAGTGTTGGAGCTTTGTATGAGATATTTTGATGGGGTGATTGAGTGTTTTTAGTTTGACAAGTGACCCCTGAACACACACCTGTTTGCAGCTGTTTGACCACCTGTGGCTGGCCCACAATGATGTGGCTGGGAGTTTGTCCTCTGATGGTCACCATGGGAGACTGTGTCAGTGTCACCTGTGACCTCACCATCGTCCCCTGTTGCTGTGGCGCAATCTGTGCAGATTCAGTGACAAAGAATGAGAAACAGAATCCTAGCACCAACAAACATTTTCTCTTGTATATGCATGCCAATCATTGAAGTCAGACATGGCTGAAGAAAATCCCATAAACAGAAGTACCAGTGCTGGTTTACTGTGAGGCGTCGGAGTGAGGTTTATAACTGTGGTTTTGGTTGCGGCAGTGCTGGTGACTGTAGTGGCAGCGCTGGAGAGTGGAGGTCTCAGTACCACAGCAGTGAGGGCTGTGGAAGCTGCTGCAGCAGGCTGAGTGCTGGGCTGAGGCAGCAAGCTCTGCTGGATGAAGGCCTCTGAGTCTGGGGTCATCTGACGCAGTGCTGGGAGACTTCTCTGAGGACAGGGAGTGAAAAAAAACATTAGTTTGATTATGTTACTGACTCCACGCAGGATAGATACACTGTAGACCACAGTTTATTTCCCCGGTCATAACCATTTAAATGAGACCTGGTCTGGCAGCTTCGGTTCCATGCACAGCTATTAAAATCACACAATTATACCATACTGTAGGTAAACATGTGAAATGGAGTTGTTGACATTTAGCGCCTAAAAAGTTTAGAATTATTTGGTCATCTCATGGAAAGTAGATCCAACTGTCTACCCTCTTTAATGATGACAATGATCTCTGATATCATAGAGGATAGATTATGAGTCTTAGAGGACAAGAGATGTGAAACCTGTATTCATGAAATAGCAACAATTTAAAAACCTGTACTTATAAAAAACAAACAAACATATCAGTGTTTAGTGGATTATCAGTCAGGCCTTGTGAACACAGGTTAAGAACAGAATCTTTAAGCAACACCTCTATAGCCATCTTTAAGAGTTTCAAGGTCACTTCAGTTTGCATGTGGCTCAAGTGCAGAATATTGTTATAGTTTATGTCTTGTCCCTGTACAACCCAAGCCACCGCTAACCAGCACTACCTGGTGAGTACAAAACACAATGCCACACATCATGGAGTGGGTGCATACCATCCAAGGTCTGCATATCCCTGATCTTTACCATGCTGCATTATGTCTGGATGTCTGCTGGTGTGTTGCTGAACTCACCTTCAGGAAAGGCACAAGGTACGGCTGTGGTGAGGAGTTGAGCTCCTGGTATAACCTGCTGGTGAAATCTTCAGGCTCTATCTTTGCTTCCTGTCAAACAATAGACACAGGGGATGAACCAGAGTTAGAAAAATAACTGAAGGAATAATAATGACAGGCATGGAAATGAGGGCAGACAGATTTTTAACGCAGAGACGGAGGGAGAGAGATGAGGAATAAGATGGAAAGGCAAAAAGAGGAGAAATGTACCAGCAAGTTCTTGACCAGATTTTTAACACTGGCTGTCGTCTCAGATGACTGTTTGCCGCTGGATGCCAGCTTGATCAGCGTGGACAAAAAGTTTCTACACTTTTTCACATTCTCCAGTGTCTCCTGTGAGCAAACACACAAACCAGATTTATCTTTAACATACACAATAGATTAAAAGTAGAAACACAGAGCAGAACACAAAGCACCCTACAATTAAATATCTGTGTAGCTCATTATTTTATTTTTTAACAGATTACGCACACAAAAGCACTCAAGGTTAGTACTTCTCTCTTACAGCTGTGACAGCTGTCGGAGTGACAGGGGTCCCTGTGGCACCAAGGGGCCCTACCCTCTGTGTTACTGCTGCAGCTGCAGATCCAGGCTGGACTGTGGTGGGTGTTCCTAGCGTCTGACCTGGGGTGGTGGCAGTTCCTCCCAGCATGATGGTGTTCTATATGAGTCAGTGAATGTGCAGTCATGAGAAGAGATGTTGGAAAAGTGACAAGGTCAGAATAACAGTTTTGACATGTCTGTTCCCAGGGCATAGTACATTCAACTTCACTAGGACATAAAACAAGTTTCTTTGTCCAAGTTTCATTTTTCCAGGAAAGAGATAGAGATTGTGTCACAGATATTTGTATACTTTGTAAACTACATTCTGGATCTTTGCAATTCTCCTCTTTCACTCCTGAAGTACAATAAAACTTCTTGTAAAAATGTGACGTACCCACCAAAAAAAGACTAAGACAACCACCAAAACTCTGCCATGTATTTAACCCCATGCATGGAAGTGAAAGCCTTGAACTAACTTTCTCCTTCTAGGGAACTTCTTCTATCTTCTCTGGGATCTCTGAAAGCTGCAGAGCTGTTCCCACCAGGTGGACAATATTGGGCAAAACATGTATTTTGAGAAATGCAAAATGTGAAGAACAATTTATCTAAACTAACAAACTTCTACGAACACAGTGACTGTATTAAAACCTCCTCCTGAGTTTGTTTGTGGAATAAACTTTTTTCTCTCTGCATACTGTTGGCAGTCTGGCTTACCCAGGCAAAGCCAAACCACAATGAGTGAAGCAAACCAGGTTTGGTGTAATGGAACTGGGTCATTATCAGTTACCATTCCATGTGGTGAATGATCCTGACAGATGGATTTTTTTATGACAGTTGGCACAGGATGATTTTCTATGCTACACTGGGAATTTAATATCCAAAGCGTGGTGTAGTGAGGTTACCTGTAGCACTGGGGGTCTCTGCAGTTTGGTGGTAGCTGTCACAGTGGTCTGGACTGTTGAACCCTGTTTAATAATAGTGGTGGGGGTAACTGAGCGAGCCAGCAGTGATGCACCAGGAGCCTGTACAAGTGCAGAGGATATGAGAGGAGATGTTACACATGACACTATATTTGTTATACGCTACTTTTAAATGATCTACTTACAAATAATTATTTGAAAAAAACTTTAAAGTAATGCAACTCTGTTAAAAACACATGAAATCCCTATCCTGATATACATGCTTTAAAAGATCCTGGTCTTGTTCTGTAGCAACGCTTTAAAGAAAAATATTTTCAAACAGCAGATGTTGCATTTTTCTGTCTGAAAATGGGCTCATTACTGTGACCACATGGACGTATGGATGCAGGGATCCCATGTTTTCTTTTCTGATACCTAAACTCAGGCTGTCAGCTAATATTGACAGCACATCTAGTATGCCTCCTCTTTTTTCTATTTTATTTCAAGATTTGCAGATTTGACAGCGTCATTCTTTAGAAACACATCATATTTTTATTAAACAGTATTCTTTTGAAATCCATTGTACACTTAAGTTATATTGTGCTTGGAGCTGTACAGAAGTGTCTGTCACAGTTATATAATGACTGCATTATGTCTTTAAACTGCATCAGTCACATCTGGTTGATACTCAATAAGAACCATAACTACATAAAGATTGATTACACATATGTTTGACTGCCTTACAGGACTGAGTCACTTTTTTTTTGTCACTGCTGCCATGTGTCCAGCAGTCTGTGTACCTGTAAAGACGTGATCTGGACAGGTGGAGTGCTTGTGGGGGTTGGAGGTCGTGGAGTCATGGCACTTTGAGACTGCGACTGAGCCTGCATCTGAGCCAAGGTCTGCTGGTGAATCATCAGCAGCTGGCCACTCTCGCTGCGAACCAAGACCATGCCTGCAAGAAGCATATGTCATGGTGGTCAAAAGGTCAGAGGTCAGGGCTTTTCTGTCATGATCAACGTCATGTATGTATGCAGGGTATGGATTACTCATCTGTACTTGTATTATATGCAGATATTACCTCAGCTGGCAATAAAATGAGCCACAAACATGGTCCTCTTAATCACAAGCATCTTAATGTGTAATTATCCTCCACACAACACAAGTGTACAACTTTTTTACTTGCAGACCATACTTTCTTGTAGGCCAGTGTATCACTACAGTGCATTGGTGGTTTTGCTTGTGAAAAAGTTCACTGACAGTACAAAGTCATACACTGATGCAGAGAAGACAGTCAAGAATTAAGAGGGAATAAAAAGGGTTTTGCTAAAGTGAAGGGCAATAAATAATTAATTAGTACGGCTAAAATATTTTAATATATAATTTGCATCCACTGATCTCTCTTCATTTTAACAACTCCTTTGATTTTATGTAAAACAAATCTGAATTATACATAGAGGTTATCATAAAAAACTGCCAGAGTATTTTGTGAGGTCAAAGACTAGTCTGACCATTTGGCTCTGTAAAGTATTTAATACACACAGAGGGGGTATGGATTTAGCCCTACAGTAAACAACAGTTAAGATATAACAATCGTTTTCTATTGTCTCTGACAAGACAGTGTAAAAAGGATCAATAGATCGCAACAGTGCCCTACTTTGATGAAGTGTGGGAGGAACATGAGCACTGACTGTCTGTCCTCTGGGCTTTTCATTTGGAGTACAGTTAATCTGAAGTCTGTGCTTCCCACAGGCCAATCAGCTGTGTCCTCTTTGCTAAGTTATTGCAAAAAGTTTCAAACAAGAGAGGAGCATCTAAGACACATGTACAAATAAATACAAAGTTGGATGTGATGTGATGCCAACGGGTTTTGACACATCTAACTCCACGTGGAGCTGCCTGATGCTCTTAACTAAGTTACCTGGTGGGAGCTGGATGTTTTGGATATTTGGCGCGTTTTGTTGAGGCTGGGTGAGTCGAGGAGCCAACACCTGTGGAGCAATAGTCCGTACTCCAGCAGGAGAAGAGACGGCGACAGTTGACGGAACTGAAGTCCTGATGTTCTGCAAAACAGTCGGGCTCCTTACGGTGGCTGTGGTCGCTGTCGCAGCAGTGGAAGCCACGACACCAGTCTGCATTACGGTCTTTGTGAAGTCCACTTTAATGAGGGGTCCAGCTGAGCTCGTCACACCGGCGGCTGGTGCTGCTCCAACAGCTGTGGTGGGGTTGTCTCCGCTTTGTGAGGTGCTGGCTGGAGTTTGCATAGGTGGCCTCACAAGCGTGACAGTGGGTACAGTTTTCACGCAGGGTTGAGATGAAACTACAGGCGAAGAGGTCACAACACTGTGCTCACCAGCCGAGGAAGTCTGAATAATGTTACTAGGTGCTGCACACAGAACGACCGTGTTTCCTTTGCTCACAGAAATAGGTCCGTTGTTTACCAGGGTGACGGCGGGCTGGGGCCGGGAGTCGCTCTCGCTGCTGTCAGCAGATGCGCCTCCGGGTATGTGACAGTTCATCGCCACTGAACTTCCATTCAAAGTTTGAACACCGGTTGTTCCAGCTTTTCCAATACAAGATGTTGCATCTGACACTACCGTAACGACGCCGGTGGCTGTCTCCGACTTGGGCTCACTCTGAGCGGCTGTCAAGTTCGCTCCAGCCGCCGATGTGGTCACCGCGGCTCCATCCATGCTCGCACCGCGGGGCTCCTTACTGTAAACGACACCTCCGTGCACTCCTGTCCCCGCAGCGGCGGAAACACGTGAAAACAAGAGGCTGTCGTGCAACTCTCCGATTCGCATTAGTTTCGGGAAACATACAAGTGAAGCCAAGTTAGCGACAGTCAGTTTAACAACGTGACCAAAACAAGCTAATGTTAGCTAACCGGAGTGTACCGCTATCTTACCAGCTTTAGCAAGCTCTTGTTGTGAAAGTCCCATTTTGCTGCCCTGAACATTGGATTTGCTACCTGCAGCAGAACTGTAGACGTGCTTTTCTGCAGACTAGACTCTTGCTTTCGTGTTGACGTGAACTGCCTCTGTTTACGCAGACTCTAAAGACCCGACGAGATCACTAACTACTTTTTCGTCCACCTCTGTGTTGAAGAAAACATCATCCAGCAAATCGGAGCCCGCCGCCATCTTTGCACAACTACGCTCGGTCGTGAGACGCATGCGCCGATTGGATGCACCCTCCGTGACGCGGCCTCGCCGAGCGCTGTGATTGGTTCGTCGGGGAAAATAAAGCCTGGAACAAATGGTTCCGAGCTGCAGTATACAGAGAGTGGCCGTACGAGGTCTGAGCACTACGGGGAAACAGCGATACCACTCACAGACTGTACCTGGGGGGACTTTCCCACACCGATGAAACTGTCTGGAAAAGTTTCTGTGTAGTACAACGTGGATTTGCAAATGTATGCTCAGCATTGGAGCGTTTTGTGTCCATTCGGTTTCCTTATATACGTCTCAAAATGGCTGCGTTGCTGCTATTTTTTAGGAGACCCTCAAAAACTGCTTCAGTGCCTCGACATCCACCGCAGTGATGCTTGACTACTTGGATGTCAAACTCCTGAGAGATATAATATAGGTCACTCAGGCTTTTGTTACGCCTCTATATTCCAGAGATATATTACCAAAAACAATATCATAGAAATATCACACCGCAATTAAACATTACGGATAAACATACGTATACCTTGTGCCAAATGGCAAACATTATGATTCATACGTAAATTTCAGCAGCAACAGAGAGTAACAGTGCATTAGAGGCGGGTGTCATTGCAAGGATTTAAAAAAAATGATGTGTTGTATGGGGGTTGGAAATGGATAAGCACAGATTCTTCCAACGTCCTTTTCAAACCGCTTGTTGTTGTGGGTGGGTGTTGATTATTATGTCCTGTGAATTTGTTTTGGTTTAAAATATTTTTTTTTGAATCTTGGAATTATTGCCAGGTGCGTTTCAGCCAATCAGTGGGCGTGACTTCAAGTCACCTGTGGACGCCTATAAATTGTACGTGGTTGCTCCGTGGTTTGGGTGTTTGGCAGGTGATCTGAGTACTCCTTGAAGGTTGCTCGCAACTCTGAATATTTTGTAGCCATGAGTTCAGCAAAACCCTACATTGGCTGCAAAATAGGATTAATTTCAAAAGCCCAAAATCGTTATGAGGGGATTTTGTATACAATTGATAAAGTAAACTCCACAGTAGTGCTGGCAAAAGGTGAGTGCTCTGGCCTTGATGCATTTGGGGAGAAATATGGATGTCAACTTGTAAGCTTTCTCAAACACTGACTTTTGACCAGTGAAGTGTTTTGGAACGGAGGGACGACCCACTGACAGACCAACACCTCCCAAAGATGACATCTATGAGTACATCACTTTCCGGGGAAGTGATATTAAGGATATCACACTGTGTGAACCTCCAAGATCTCACCATGGCCTGCCCCCAGACCCTGCAATAGTACAGGTATATAAGAACTAGGCTACATGGCTCATAGACAGATTTGAGATCCAGATATTGTGAGTTGATTGTCTTTAATGTCTTTTGTTCAGTCGTCCAGTGCAGGCCCTACAGGTGTTTACACAGCTCTCGGCCCATTTAGCCCCCTCAGGATGCCTGCTTACAACCAGCTTGCTGCCAGTTCTCTACTCAATCAACAGTATGCTGCTGCACTTGGCCTTGGTAAGTCAATGACCATAAATTAATTACAATCAAACTTGCCATTGATTCACCCCTAGTCTAAATAAATACAAGTTTGTTTACATACCACAGCATTTAGTTGTGTTCTTCATACAGGATCTGTGCTCCCAGGCTTGCATGGAAGAAGGGGCCCCATGGTGGAAAAGGCTGTTCAAACCCTTCAAATGGAAAGGACTAGGCTGAGAAGAGGCTTGACTCCATCCCAAGGTCCGAGCCAGAGCCAGGGGCAGGAGCAGCGACGGGACAGAAGGTGGCTCCAGAGGACAAGAGGAGACAGTACCCAGACCAGAAGGGTTTCAGGAACCACCAGTAAGCACACAGAATTGCAATACTGTGGTACTCAAATCTGTTTCTGTCTTGAAACCTTATTTACTTGGAAACTCATGTGAATTTTGCATGCCTATCTGTGCATTTACAAGCGAGTGAGTGTGTTCTTTTTTGAAGTGAAATCAGGCCCAGTTGCGCCCAAACCTCAGCAGGAAACCTACCAGCAGAATGATGAGAACAGACCACCACCTAGGAGACGACAAGGTAATTGTTACCATAGATGTTTTTGACTCAATTAACATAAGAAAGCTATCAACAGTCAATGAATTTAAGGTTATTTAATGTTAATGTTATATCATCCCAGGGGCTCGAAGGCAAAGGAATCGTAGTAGAGGCCAGTTGATGACGACTAATGGTCCATCTGCCACCCTCAAGTTTGACACAGACTTTGACTTTGATTCCTCAAATGCACAGTTTATTAAGGAGGAACTGGAGCGGGAAGGACAGGACAAGATGAATCTGAAAGGTTAGTTCATCAGCTCGTACTGAATCATCACTGAATTTTGGAGTTCCCCTGAGGCTTTCCAGGGAATATTCCTGTGAGTTATATGAAGCACATGTTTCTGTACATGTGTGTAGATGGAAGTAATGAGGTAGAAGAGAAAGAAAAAGAGGAAATGCACTCTGCTGCTGAGGATGACCATTTTGGACCAAAATGCTACTATGACAAAGCAAAGTCCTTCTTTGACAACATCTCGTCTGATAACAAATTCAGGTAAAACTAATGGTCTTTATCCTCAAATTTCAACATCAGTGTCTATTGCATGTGGAGCCACAAATTTCAGCTGCTTTTGCTTTCCACCAATGATTTCAGACTATCATGGGCAGAGGAGCGGAAGCGCAATCTGGAGACTTTTGGGGTCCCTGGTCGGTTTCTGCGGGGCCAGGGCTTCAGAGGTGGATACCTTGGACACAGAGGACGAGGCACTACTCAGACTCTACCTTCTTACAGAGCCAGGCGTGGACAGCTGTAAAGGTCAGCATTTGATTAGAGGGCACTAAAGCAGCCCTATCCCCTCCCAAACTCCACTAACTTCCCTTATATATAATGAATAAGTTTGTCACCCATTTACCAGTCTCAGCTTAACTTTTGTCAGTTCTGTCGGCACTGTACAAAGGAAGCATCTTTTTTTTGTTTGTTTGTTTTGTTTTGCTCCCCAAGGCAGCTATCTTGCACCCATATTATTTTTATTTGTCCTTTTTGTCATTGGCTCCATCTTGAAAATGGATGCATGGCACCTTAAATAGTGCACTGTGTGGAAAAATGTTTTTTGTTTTTTTTTCCCCCTCAGGATATTTTCCTGAAGAGTTTTTTGTTTTTCTCTAAATGAGAGTGAATATTTATTTTCTTCTATTTGAGTAATTTCACTCCTAAAACGTCTTTGTTTCATGTTCAAAAAAAGGATTTGCCTTTGCACCTTGGGCGTAGCCTACTCACTGTAGTTTGTGCTTATATTTCATTACCAAATGTTGTAACCTATGAACATGAACTAAAATGTATTTAAATGCTGAATTTTGTGCATCGCTTGCTTCTATCATATTGAAGCAACAAGTGAGAATAATGTAAATAAATTGGAAATTGCTCATGCACTTGTCTCATGTTCTCTGAGGCTACTATACTGTGTTTTATTCTACTCTTTGACATGTGCTGAGGTGATCTGAACCTTGGGTGGAACTATCACACTGTAAAGGTGTTCACACGTAGGCCAGCTACATGTATCAGAGTTTAGCAGGGAATTAGATTCCTTGTTTGCTTGTTTTTTTTTAATAAGGAGCTAGTGCTTTTATTCTTTATCGTATTGAAAACCGCTGTCAACTTGTGAGGCACGAATCATCCTAGATGGGTCGCTTAAGTAGGTATGAAAAACTGTGCAGACGTCCCTGATTTAATAATAGCCTGTAACCTGGGAATGCTCGGCGCGTGTGTGTCAGGTGCGTGGCGCTGTTGTTACGAGTGCGATCATGAAGACTGGTTTCATAATGTGGCGTTTCTTTTTCTCATGGTGCTAAAAGCAACTTTTGCCATCGCTCTTCACAACATAGCTCATTTAACAGAGCACGAGTGACGTGGACTGATTGGCTTTCATGAATCAAAGGATACCCCGTCTACCGTGGGGAGAAAGTGGTAGGCTACTCACTGCCCGGGCTGTACCAAAAACTGAGGGAGAGGGATTTTCCCCTATCAAGCAAAAGTTCATTATATGTCTCGTCGTTTGCATGTGGACCATAAATTATTAATTCAGCAAAATCACATGCTTAGTTCTATCTGGGAAAATTCAATATTAACTGGTTTTCGTTGCTTGTTGACAGAGGGTTGGCTTCGTCAACACCCCTGTTTCCCAGTAATGGAAAAACTATGGAACCAAATAGAGGGCAGCGCTCAAGATAATAAATATTAGAATAAAAGAAGCGCTATTTATTTCACATATGACAAAATGTCGGTGGCATTTTCATCGGCGCGCCCCAGGAGTAAAGGGGAGGTGACACAGCAAACCATTCAAAAGGTAAAATAAAATCTTATTGGGTCGTTGCGTTTGTTATTAAATATTCTAGTCTGGATGATGGGAGTGTGCGGTCCGCCGCTAGTGCAGGGAAAGTAGCCCGTGGTGAATATCAGAAGAAATGGCAACTGGTATTGTAACGGTACAGTCAGTTGAAGGTGCGAACCAAACAAAGCCATGGCGGTGATGACGGAGACTGCTGTTACACCTGGCAGGAGCTCAGTTTTCCTTGTGATGCTCTTTCTTCTCGTTTTCTTTTTCCCATTCCAGTGATGAGTATTGTTTCTTTTTGGGATAAGAAATAGATCATCTTGAGATTTACTGACTTACTGACTATTGGTTTTTAAAAGCAAAACCCCTTCTTTGTATTTTTTTTTTTTTTTTTTAGTTAGAGGTGCCAGTTCCTGTGCAAACGGTGTCCCATTAGGTTTCAGTGTTGATTGTGGACACCTGCTTTGTTGCAACAAAAAAAAAAGATTAAAAAAATGCAAATAGGCAATATACAGAGTGAGAACGGCAGGGTTGTATAGGATGGAGGGAAACTGAGCAACCTAATGCACTGGTCTTCTGCTGCTTTTATGCGTGACTTTACCGTTTCTTCAAATGTTAAAGGCACTATACTCCTCTTTAAAACAGGGACTTTCCAGCGATTTCCTAAATAAACTGTGAGAAGCTGCTGCTTCATTTGGCTCCATCATAGAAAAAGATATAATTGACCCAGAAAAAAGAAATGTTCCAGACTGGTTCAAGTTCTGAGAATCCAGGGTGACATAATGTATTAATAGGACATAGCATACACTGTGACTTGAGACACTGTGAAATGAAGTTCCGTTATTGTCTTCCAAAGATGTTGGATGAAAATCATCATTTAATACAATGTATAATGGATTACCAAAGCAAAGGGAAGACAGCCGAATGCACACAGTAAGTGTTCTTTTTTTCCTCCTTGCATGACCAATGCATTGTACATGTCATATCAAAGCAAATGAAATGAAGTAAAGCTGTGTTTCATTTCCCCTGTTTTCACAGGTATCAGCAGATCCTGCACAGAAATCTTGTTTACTTGGCCACAATAGCAGATTCAAATCAGAACATGCAGTCACTACTTCCTGCGGTGAGTCCCTCATGAGGTTTCATGAAAATAACAGTACATTTCCCATCATTCTCTTCTTGCTATCCAACATTTTCTTCTATGCATCTGCCTGGAAGGGTTTCGGTTTCTGAAGGCTATGCTTGTCTAACACACATCATTAATCAATCAAAAAACTTTGTTGTCCCAGAGGAGAAATTTGTCTTGGGCACATAGTGCAACATAGCTGCAAGCATAAAATAAAATACAGACAAACAGCACTCATATGAAGACAAATGACTGGTAGGACAATGATATCAACTAAGTGATATGGTCGTCATAGATGCTTCACTATGTGGAGTCATGATAAAAGTTACATAAAATTGCACTAGCCCGGAAGGTAAGAACACAAGAATCCAAATAAAAACTGACACAAATTAAAACCATATAGTGCAGCAAGAGCTTGATCATACCAAAGTATATTCAAAGTGCAGCAGTTACATTAGCGACTCGGTTCCTCCAGAGAGATACCACAGTGTCACACTTTCCATTTTCATGTAATTTGTCCTCTGGTTGCACTATTGACAAACCAAATCTTCTTTTATTCCAAGCAGCAGTACACCACAGGGATAAATAACAGGTCTGAGAACAGAAAGAAAATGAATGAGGAATAGTAAATATAGATGCATGTAGAGTGTGAAAAGAAATCTCAATGACCACTTCTCATTCGGATGTGGCCATCAAAGCAGTCGGTTAACCTGCATCTTGATTTTCAGCCTCCCTCTTCCAACATGTCAATGGGTTCCGGAGGAATGGGACAGAGTGGGGGACATGCTCCAAGCAATCTCAGTGACACCATGGCACCAGGATTGCCCCCCACCTCAATGATGCAGAGCCAAATGAGTAATGGTGAGAGTTCATCACAAAAACATGCATTTTACAGATACTACTCTGGTCCATGTGAATATTATCATTTCTGCACAAACCCAGACTTGGTACAGCTCCATTTTATTGTCTGTCCTTTATTGTCTGTCTGTTCCTGACTTTGCTGCATGTTTGTCTGCAGATACAATATGTCTTGTCTGTCACAGTGCCTCTCTCTTGACTTATTGCCTGCAAGTGTCTGTGCTCTTATGATCAGCTAATAGTACCATAGTACCAAATTCCTTTGTAGCTATAGCAACTTAATTAAATGTCCCGATCCATGTATACACACATCGAGGCGATGATCACACAAGCTTCCTGTTAAGATGAACTGAATGTGGGTCCATGATTAACGTGACAAGGTAGCACATGGGAACGTGTGCTGGCTGCTCTGACTGTGCGTGTGTGTCGTCAGGCTCCAGCCATGCCCCCATGCAGCAGCAGTCTGGTCAGTTGCAGTCGGCTATTCCCTCCACATCCCTCAGCCTGCCTGCCAGCAGCTACAGTAGCTCAGCATCAGCTTCCGGCTACAGCCATGCTGCACCTTCCTCCCAGGGCAGCATGATCCAGGGCCCTGGTCCTGGCTATGGCTCTTCCTCTTCCTCCACATCCTCATCTTCCTCTTCCTCCTCCTCCTCCTCCCGCAGCAACCTCAACATGCAGTCCAACCAAGGTGAGCCAGAAGAGCCCATTAAACAGAAATCAGAGTTTTTTTTAATTGGAAGGAATAGTTTCAGGCCAATGAAATGGATATTCCAAAACCATTCTCATGAGATGCAAGATGCCAAATTTATTTGTTATTCCTTACTTGGCTATAGTACCTTTTAGTATTCAGGGTAAGTTAGAAACCATATGGCAAAACAGTTGGATGATTTCTGAAATATTTCTGAATGTGTTCCTGACAAACTCCCCCTTGATAATGCTCAAAAGAATCTGCTTACATGCATTTCTGCATTCATCACTGTCTACGTTCCCCCCGATACAGTGCAACCATTATAATAACCAAACACATTCAGTTCATCAGAGAGGTGTCCTGCTGCCTCCCTTCTTCTTCCTGCTACAGGCTTTACCTCTCCCAATCTCTGACCCCTGACCCTGAGATGCAGCCCTTCTCTCCCTGGATGTCTGTGTTTATTTACTGTACCTCTGTTTATGCACTGACTTCACTGGCTTTGTTTGCGTTTTTACACTTCAGAGTGGCATCTTGAAAGAGTCTTGTCAAACAGATTTTGTTTAAGAAACCCTTGACAGCTATGGACCTCTTTTGGCTTTTTCCTGTGTCCTTATTACCATGGACCTCCTTCTTTTTTTTATTTGTCAGTTCAAATATACACATTTCTGCCAGTCTCTTCTTCCCTAAATGTTGTTAATGTTGCTGAATGCCGCTGAATGCTGCTGAATGTCAACACTGATACGTACATAGAGTTTATCTGTGTATATTAATGTATGAGACCTCTCCCCCCCTGTAATCCCACTTGCTTCCTAGTCTCCATGATGCACCAACAATCTGCCACTCCACACTACTCCTCAGCCCAGGCTGGGGGCCAGCACTATCAGGGACAGCAGGCCATGGGCATGATGGGTCAGGGCAGTCAAGGAAACAGTATGATGTCTCAGAGACCTATTGGGTCTTACCGCTCCTCACAGCAAGGTAGGTGGTAAGATATTCTCCATGCTACTTTGACTTGGCAGCGCGCTCATTGAGTTTGATTGAGGTGTGTGTGAGTGCTAAAGTACAGATGGAGTTCTGTGCTGGTGTGTGGGGGAGCTGGTTGGATTGTGTCCCAGGTGTGACTCTGGATGCCAGTCTCCATGTTTCTAGGTTATTAGCTTGCTGTGGAACCTCCTGATAAGTATTTTCATGACTTCATGGTGATCTTAAAATGAGAGTGATATTGTAAGTATGCCATTGAATCTATCCAAATTGACCTCCTGCAGCTTTAAGAGGAAGACTGGAGATATATCACTCTAGTCACATTAGGTTCCTGTCTCTGCAAATCACTTAACTTGTGCTGTGTCAGCATGTGCCTAATAATAGCTCCACCCTGTCCTGTTATGTCTTTTGAAGACAAGGAACGCAGTAACTCTGATATATAAAAAGGATGGGATACTGTTTCCAGGGCAACAGGCCATGATTGTAAGTCCTCATTCAACCTGGTATAATATTATCCTTGAATGACTGGGTGGAGTATTTCCAGATAGAACAATGGTATGGAATTGTTGTATCCATAGTTGAGCTGGGCGATTCACTCAGCCATTCCTTGATTGGTTGTGGGGCTGTTGCTGTGGCTCCTCTATCATCTGGAGCTCCTTGGTCATAGTGGGAGATATTAGATATGTTCCTGTGAGACTGTTTTGAAATTGTTTGCAGAAGTTAAGATGAAAATGCTCCTCATGCTGCAGCTCATTTCTGTATTTGGAAACTTTTGCATCCGTTGTGGTTTGAGAAGAAGATTAGACTGTGCCCGGCTCTTCGATGCAATTTGCCAGATAGTTTTTACTCTGTTGGTTTCCTGAGCTCGTGAGATAAAAATGAGAGGGAAAGGGAAGGAGTGGAATCTGGAGTTTCTGCACACCACCAACGAGCAGAGATCAGATTCTCCCTGATAACAGGCTTTCTATAATCCTCATTTTCTCCTCAAAATTACTTCTCGTGTAATTTGTCATGGAATCATTTGTTGAAACTGCTCCACTTTAATTGGGGTTTCTAAATTTTGGGTTGGTCCCAAAACAGGCTTTCTTCATATTATTATTTCTTCCCTTGGAGAATATAATCATTAAAATCCTACATTATGTAATTATAATTACAAACATATAATATTAAGTCACTCGCTAAAATATGACCACAAAGGTTCAAAATAATATTGTCTGTTACAATCTTTAATTTTTGTCTTCTATTATTCTTAATACACACATATGCTTACACACCCCATTAGACTGCCTAAATTGCCCAAGTGTTCTGGCGCAGCCCCGTTAGCCTCCAACTGTTTAACCAATCATGGTGTCGCCTGTCTTGCAGGATCTGCACAGCAGTACATGGGACAAGACGAGTTCTACGGAGAGCAGTATGGACACACTCAGAGCTCCAGCGAGCCCATAAACCAGCAGTATTACCCTGATGGTAATCGTGCACATCCATAAACTTTATACACACAGCTCTCAAACACACAGATCACCATTACAGGTCATGCCATTTCCTTTTAGCACTACTCCACAGGCCAGAGCCATGTTTACTCAAGTGCTGAAGCCTCAGCTCTTATGCCCAGTCACTGTCTTTTTGCGTTAACGTGGCGGATGGAAAAAGGATAGAAAAAAACTGCAAAAGACTAACATTGGTCTCAATTTCTGCTTCCTCCCACTGTGTCTGTGTCCATACTGTCCCCTTTGGTGTGCCGAAATTTCAGATTTCAAAGAGCCGCTGTAGCAGTGTGTTGAGGAGAGAGCGCAAGTTCATCCAGGGTGTTTCTTTGTGCTTTGTGCACAATGTTGAAGAGAAGCCATGCAAAATGTGCTTGTGATTTTGCTGTTCCACATTTATTGTGAACTTTTCAGCTTCAAACTTTGAATAATAATGTGTCTGTTGTATGCATGTTTGTCTCGCCTTTTGGAGAGGAGTTTTTGCAATGCGTTGAATTGTGTTTTCTACAGGTCACGGGGAGTACTCGTATCAGCAGTCTTCATATGGTGAACAAGGCTACGACCGGTCCTTTGATGAGTCTTCACAGCATTATTATGAAGGAGGTAATAGTTACTTATTTGTACCCTGCAGCTGGACACGTCAGTTTGTCCCAAGTGTTTCAGTTTCCAACTGAAACTATAGGAAAGTACTATCTCACAGACATAATGGCTGACATTCGCAGCTGTGTATGTGTGTCTCCAGGTAACTCTCAGTACAGTCAACAGCAGGCCCAGTATCAGCAGAGCTCTGGTCAGCAGCAGCCCTTTAGCCAACAGCAGTACTCTTCTCAACAAGGTTACACTGGGCAGCCACAGGGATACGGTTAGAGGATCCATAACCTATAGATTTTTGTGCATACAAACAAACATAAACACAAAAAACAATGAACAACTATATTAAGTGTTATCTCTCCACCACAGGACCTGGCCAGGGTGGTTCCTCCCAGTATTCTCAGTATCAACAGGGTCAAAGCCAACAGTATGGCTCCTACCGCTCCTCCCAGGGTGGTCCTGGAGCACAGTCACAGAGGCCCTATGCCTATGAACAGGTAACTGACAAATGCATTTAAAACACTCACACATACATGTATGTACTTGTAGGGGAGAGCGGGGTAAGATGAGTCATATTCATATTCATGATCACCACATCAAGACAATTATAGTTTTGTTGCGAACTAATATATCTTCAGATATTTCAGGATGTTGTGCATCCTTACAAACAGACAGAATGAGTGTGAACATAACTGTGTTCATAATATAGCATGTCCAAAAAAAGTGGTCTTGTGTATGGGGTAAGTTTAGCATAGGAGCGGGGTAAGTTGAGCCACTCCCCTCCTTCCCTTCCATCCATCTGCCACCTACCCCTTTACACAAACAGCTGGGATCTTCTCGCTGAGCCACCAACTCAGTGAGGTTTGGGAAGTTTTGCGATTACATTTTAACTTGGGAAGAATCCCTCATCTTTCTCTTTGAAAGTAAAGCTTGGCTTACCATGAACAACTTTACCTCTTCTCAGGAACTTACTTACTGTAATCATAAACATCCAGAATCTTGATTTAATAATTAGGACATATACAGACAAAATACACTCATTAAGTATATAGGGCAGGTAGCTCAACTTACCCCTGGCCAAATGGCTCAACTTACCCCAGAACTACCATATTGACTTTATTAGTCCCCACAGCTAAAATGGTGCACTTTGGTGCCAGGTATACTACCTCATGTTGTAGCTCATAGACACCACAACTCATGTATAAAACATATTTATAATTATCTCTTTTAGTGTAAACACAATTCTCAGGAAACTTATGATCGACTGAATTCACTTTCTGAGAGAAAAATGTTTTTTTGGACATAAATGTCAAACCACTTTACCCATGTGATTCTTAACTTAACAGACTGCATGAAATGATGCCTTCCTCCTAAATATTTGGTCACATGATCAATTTTTCTAATTTCCTAGCAACAAGGGGTGGTTCAACTTGCCCCTATGCTCAATTTACCCTACTCTCCCCTACTCTTTCTCTCACTTTTCAAGAAAGTATGGTAGATGGTGTATACAATCCAACCTCTCAAACTTCTGAAATCTTTTAACATTGCAGGGGCAGTATGGAAATTATCAGCAATAAAGTACCACAGTCTCCTCCCTTTGAAAGAAAGATGTGCTTGGCTCAACTGTGGATTACAAGATCTCGCTGCGTCAGATTTATTATCCTTTCATTAATGAACAATCCTCATTTTTGCTGAGAGAAAAAAAGGTCAAATGAATCTGTTTTGCTCCTGACACAGTTGAAGGTGATAGTTAAAGTGCTGCTGGACATCCTTTAAAAAGTCTGGATGTTTGTACAATGAAGCCAGTTAATGTAAATGTTCCATATATATTAATTAACATGCTAAAAAAGAGCAGAAAAGTCATTAGCTAAGCCTCAGCAACCTTCTTAGATCCTTTTTTATGTAGTTGCCTTTCTCTTTATCCTATCCCCCTGCTTTTATTGTTTATTTTTACAAGTCTCTTCTCTTCTTTTTTGGTGCACAGAGAATGTCCGTGGTTTGTGAGACTGTGGCTATAAAAAGCAAACTGGCCTTGAGGGAAATGCTCTCTGATATTTAGCTAATAGATGAGGTCCAGCTTTCGCTTTAATTCCTAGTAGGGGCACTGTTATATCTCACAATAATGGAAATGAACTTTATTAAGG
>OMNW01007058.1:27218-44940 GCA_900303245.1 Selene dorsalis | reverse complement strand
TTTTCATTCTCCCTATGCTCCTTCTTCTTCTTCTAGCCATCACTTAGTCCTTTGCATTTCACTCCAGTGACACAAATCCTATGCAGCTACTTTTGTTTAAAGGCAGGCCATTAATGAAGAGCTCTTCAGCTAAATACATCTTTATTCTGCGATTAACGATGGTGCTTGAAGTAAGCACTAGCCTGAAAGGAGGCTGGGGCCCTTCAGTGTCCAAGCCTTTACAGCCACTCTGCCATCAATCAGACCTCGAGTCCAGTAAGTGCTGCTAACATTTATGAAATATTCATCAGCCATTCACTTTTGCTTTCCACCCACCCTAATCATTACATTTAGGCAGCATTGTGTCACCTCTCCTCTTAAAAAAAGAAAAGAAAAAGAAAGGCTACAATCATCTTGTGGAGGGGAGGTGAATTAGGGAATGCGTTCTTGCTTTTATGCCAAGCGTCCCATGGGTGGACATTTTTGTTCTGGTATAAAGATGTCAGTCAAAGGTCTTTCCCCTAGTCCTGTAATGTTGTCTCACATTTTCTGTGGACAGTTTGTGATCTATGCTTTAATCAAGTAGCCATGTATGTATATATATGTATATATGTACATGTGCTCCTTTTGTGAAAATTGATATGTACATATAAAATATATCTGATAGAATTAGGTTTTTTGCACGTTTCAGCACATGTGATGTTTCAACCAACTGTAGCATGTGTTTTTGTGGTTGACAAAACATTGTCTTTTGCGCCTGACCCCAGAACAAACACATTACGAGTGTTACATAAAAAGTTGCACTCAACGGAAACTAACTGGAATCTCTACTTTGACTCTGTAATATCTTTAATCAGTTCCTAAGATGGCCCGCTGACACAAACTGATTCCAGATTTGCCTGTTAACCTCTCCTTTTCTTTTTATCTCTCTGTGGCTCACTTACCTATGACTGTGATTAATGTCATTATGATACGATGAGTATGATGTTCTCATCACTCATGTTCAACCAGTCCAAGACCCAGCTGATGAAAGGTTGTGATATTCATCACCATCCACTGACTGCAGTCAAACACACGTCTCAGTTCACAATAGCTAAAGGAAATTCCACCTCACTCTTCACCCATTTGCAATTCTTATTGCTGTGAGAAAGTTAATCTATCCCCAGCAATAACTCATTGGATGTTACAGCTTAAGCGTAGATGTCCTCAGTTGCCCGTCTTGCATTTTAAACAGGGGGCAAAGAGCCTTGGTACAATTTTCCAAACACAACTGAGCTAACACTGATTTATTGCTCCAGTTTATATAACTCATATTAGGAATTCATGGACCTGGCAAAAGGGATTAGAGCGTTTATTTCAGGCAGGGAGATGATCCTGTCATTAATGGTCGATACTTTCATCATCATTTAAACCAGAGGAATTTGCCCGGTGACGAATCGTGGCGGACATAGCTATCAGGGTTGTGCAGCTGTACTCGTTATCTGCCGACGACCCGCTCTGCTCGGTGAACGTGGACCCGCGCCCATCAAACTTGGATTAGGCTGTCAATCAAGCGTCTGCCGCGTATATTGTGTTACAATTTCTCCCAAATGTCACCAAGATCAGAGTAATTTCTTGGCTAATTGCATCTCGTCTCCCTTTAATGCTGCACGTTTAATGGTTTTGTTACATTGCGTGACAAGATGGTGTTTCTCTCATATTGGCACGGTGATGAGCAGAAAGAGGGCCCCGCTTTTGTTTAGAGAAGGAAATGAAAGAATAAATGACTGCTAAAGTTCAGAGGGCGTATTTCTGAAATGGCAGCAAACAAAGAGAAGAAACTGAGAAATGATCCCAATCTTGCCATAGCGTGACATCAATTACACAAAATTCTCATTAGAAAGGGTTGCTCTGTAAGTCTGCTAGCTTTGCCTGGCTTGTTTTATTCTGGAAGTGGCAGCGTGTTATGCTGAAGATCTGTGTCAAAGCCAGCTCAGAGCAATACTGAGGATTTTCTCTCCTCTGACACCTACTTTTTTTTTTTTTTTACATGCCGCTGACTTAGTTTAAACATGACAAATACAATTTCAAGCATTTTACTATGTCCGTGCTTCACCACAGCTAACAATAGTAGCCACAATACACCCATTAATTCTCTCCTCTGAGAAATCTCTGCCAGGGGGGAAATACTATTAACCATGTTAAATAAAATACTGAAATACTAATTCCGCTTCACATCATCAGCAGGATTACATCCACAATACATGTCAAGTTATAGTGGAGGGAGTCACACAAATAATTACTAAAACTCTGTTTCTCAAATTCCTCAAAGGCCAAACATGCACAGGGGGAGGCTGCTTCATTACTGTACCATTATGAGGGTGGCTCTGTGATGCAGTGAAGGCAATATGGAGGTGCCATGCGTAGAATAAAGGCCACTGACAAGCCTTTTAGAAAGTCTGTCTTACTTCTTAATCTGCTAAAGAAACAGGAGCGTTCATTATTTTTGATTTTTAAAGTGCTTTTTAAAGCGTTGTTATTCTTCCTCCCGTATAAATCTGAAAACAGTTCCACTGAGAAACAACTCACAAATGTGGCGTTGAATGTGATTTACTTTGTACCTGTGCCACCATAACACTACTTCAAATGATTGTCCGCGGTATAATTGCACAAAACCAAAACCACCGCAAGGACGGGGTGGCTGACGAGACAATGAAATGCACTTACCATTACACTCCAGCACCGTTTATTATTGGGTGGATGAATTAAAGAATTGCCGTTAAGAGAAAATTCAGAAAAATTTACATTTACGAATACAAACTATAAATATCGAAGAGAAAAGAAAGAACAGAGCAACAATAACAAACACTTAACTGCTTTCCATTAGTGCACTTAACCTCCTCTTCATGGTGAGCAATCCCACTTTACATTTCCTGTGGCTAAATGCGTGTCTCTAATTCACAAATGAGGGGACGTTTTGAGTGGCCCTCTGTCTCCCCGATGAGCAAATGCTGCAATTAACTTTTCCTCCTCTTTTCTAGGGGGAGAAGGTGTTTTAAAGACATTAGCCTACAGTCAACAGCATCTTCTGGCTATTGCTAAATTTAAACAGACATTTTTTCCTTCTCCTTTTTCTGTGGAACTTAATATTACAGTTGAAGATAATAGCCCATTTATGTTGTATTATTCATGGATGATTTAATGGAAAAAATCTAAAGAAAGATAGTCATTAGACATTATTACTGTCATCAGCTGAAATGTGCAACTTTTAACAAGTTTCTGTCCGAAACAGTTTTACGCAATAACATGCACCATCGCTTCTTTCCTTTTTTAACAGACAGCTATTTTAATGCAACATACATACATATTAACGACAGTGTGTAGGAAAGGTGACGTGAATCTCAGGTACACACAGGGTGCATAGGTGAGGACCTTGATAGGGATTCATGGCCAAATAACAATAATAATCCATATCATGTGTTCCTGGTGTTACTGCTGACATGACACTCTGGTAAATAATAAGCATATGTCAGGATTAAACCTGATTTAGTCCTGTAATGATCTCATTGTATCCACATGTGCATCATGTGTATGTGAGTGGGTGTTTGTGTGTGTGTGTGTGTGTGCGTGCACTTGACTATGCGTGCCCATGGGTGTGTGTATGTGTGTGTCATTACAACAAGAGCTGGTTGCATCCATGAGCAAAATGGCTGCATAATTGGCGATGTCCATGACACTGTGCTCTCTGTAGGTGTTTTTTCTGCATGTTACCCAGACTCTAATTACTGGGGTTTCAGCGGGGAGGTAAGGCAGGCGGTGGGGAGAAGGCGCCTGTGCCGCCTGATTCTGTCAACTGACGGGTTGTTCTGTCTGCGGCACAGCCAGGCAGCCCAGAATCCCTGGAGTGAGTTTGGGAGAGACCCAGGGACTGGTCATATCAACAAATCTTAATCAAAAGCCTGAAATTGTCAGCTGTCATACACTTTTTGTGATCTTTGATACCTTGCCCCTCCTCTGACCCAGACCGCCAAATAATGCCTAGCTGCACACGCACACGCGCTCACACAAACACACACTGGCGCATCCATACACACACACACATTCACAGAGAACCACAAAAACAGATAGCGCACACACTCTCACGAAGCTTACACATGCACTCACTTACTCTCCCATAGCACACTCATACGACATCCCTTCACACCAAAGGCACATATGCAAGCTTACACACACTCACAGAAAGTGAGAAAAGCAGCAACTTGCAGAATCCTCTTTTGAAAAATGTCGACAGGCAGAGAGGTTCAACATTTTATTATATTACTTATAATGATGCATATGGCTGAACTTGTGAGTGTTGTATATCTAGATGTAATCCTGCTAAAAATACAAAACATTTTCTCTGCTTAAGGGTATAAAATGGAGCTTCTGTCACAGTCGTAGTACTATTAATGTGGCACAGTAACACCAGTGCTGCGTTCACTGCAGTCTGTTCTCTGACTTTAAACTATAACACAATTTTCCAGCAGGTTTTTTGGATAAAGTCCAACACTTTCAAAACCAAACCTTTTAGCATAATGACTAGAATCAGCACTTCTGCGCTCCAACACAATGTGCTCCAGCTTAAGAATGGCACATTTTGGTTTACCGAGTCAGGTCAGTGGCAAACAATGCCATTTTATTTTGCCCCAAGTCTCCTTTCAGACAATCTTAAACTTGTGCTTCAGTTCAGGAGAGGATGGAAAGGCTGTGGTGGCTTTGATCGACCGACTGTTACTAAGAAGCTTTGAGCGGGTTTAAAAGACCTAAAATGTATAAAATGGACGGATCAAGAGCAAGCAGAAATTTGACGGTTCAGAGGGAGGTTAAAAAAGTAAGAGAATTCCCATACAATATATATCCATTTAGCGCATATTAGGGGACGACAGATGACAAAAGTGGAATCTCAGGGCCGATTAGCAGCGGAGTTAAACCTTGAGCAGGGGGGTACATACAGTTCCATACTCTGGACCTCTCTGTTTCTGAAGGGCAAGATGGAGGCCAGAGGAGTAGCATCTCCTGGATTTTTCACTTAAAAGTATATAAAAGGACAAAAAAATAAAGATTTGTGTGAGATGTTTTACTGTGCGTGAGATCCTCAACCAAATCAACCAGAGAGATGCGAATCCAGTGTGACAAAATACAACATACAAAGCAAACCCAAGGAAAAAGTTGTCGGGCTAATACTGTCCAGGATAAGTATAGAATATCTCACCATCAGCCTGACTTACGTTTTAATTAACTTTATTTTTCTTTTATTTATTTATTTTCTCATTACTGCGGATCTTTTGTCAAAAGAAATTGTCTGTTGATTAGAATGCATGCATGAGTGAGTAATTGTCAGATTAAAAAATCAAATATAAGAGACAGTGTCATTAGTGTTAAAAAGAATATAATCACTTAACTGACAATTCAGTGATAAAAAAAAAATACAGAAAAACATTTTTCTTTTGTTAATAAGGACACATCAACAGAGGCCCTGCCCTCGGTAATAAAACAGGCTTGGACTGCTAATGATAACTGTTATTTATTCCACTGCTACCCAGGTTTATTTGGGCCATTGTGGCACCATGAACCTCTCTCACTTTGGTAATTAAGCGTGTTGATACTGCAGGATGCTTACCTGCAATTATGTCATTTTAATGAGCAGCAGCGGATGGAATAAGGGCAAGGCGAGGTCAGCCAGAGGCAGCAAAGCATTGGTGTTTTAATAGACACTTAAATGCTGTTAATTTAGCTCCCGGTAATGGAGAAGCCTGCTCGGAGGAAATATCTACAGCCAGGCGTGAAGAATCACGGGGCGAGAGGCTGAGGGGGCTTCTTTGAGGGAAAGATGAAAATTCTTCAACTATTCAGAGACTTCTCTTACTGCCCAGAGGAGGATCTCCACATCATCTGCTTGTTATCTGAGGCAGCCTTGGCATGTTTTCAGCTCACTAGACTGTTGATGGGTTTAGGCAAAGGTTTGGCAGGCTCTCACCTGTTCACGCTCGCAAAATGTGTCAGTGTCAGGCTGTGTGCTGGATTATTATAGAACCAAGAACCAAGGTTTGAGAGAAGTGAGGAAAAATGAAGTGAGGAACGTATGATACGGTGTAGTATATAGATATGATTTTTTTTGTAGTTATTGTAAAATAATGGAAAAAATACACATGGTCACATATTAATGTTTTTCTTAGTTGTGTTTGAAAATGGTGCAACAACGATCTCGTAACGACGCACATATTTTTCATGGCTCCTCCCCTGGTTTAACACGCAGATCCGCTGGTTGTCTCTCACCTTTTCCATGGGTCATGTATCACCTGTGCGGCTGCCTAAGCACACACGGTGCTACAATACGCGGGTTATTATAACTCGTGCGCTGGTCTCTGTGAAGGTGGTGTGATAACAGTCATTAGGGTTGCCGTGGGAGGAAACTGAGCCTTATTAGAGGAGCATGGAGATTCATTGGAAAACCGAGCACTTTTATTAACAGGTGTGAAGCTATGCAAATACATAAACACACCCCGGTAGCCCACCGTCCTCACACCTGCATGTGAAAAACAGCTGCTTATTAACACAACAACCCTGCAATTAGTTTAGAAGAATCAGATTCAATTAAAATGGACCAGAATCTACTGTATGTGTAATTGTCCAGATGCATGTGGGCATTCAAAATTGAATTTAAATACACAGCGGTGTTGCAGCATTGCTGTTTTTTCTGTTGATGCTTAAACGGATGAGGCGAGCAAACTGAATATTTGCTGTTCTTAAAATGTTCTTTCTCTTCAAGAATGGGTCATTTTCTTAAATGAATCAAAAGTTACAAAAAATATCTCAAAACTTGAAATTATAATGACCCTGACAATTAGGATAATAAGCAGGATGTAGTTAATGTGATGCATTTCCTATTCAAGCCTTTTGTTGTGATTTTTTTTTTCATTTTTAAGACTGTTTATGCTGCTGTTTGTTCTATTTTTTTTTTTTTTTTAATGAAACCAGTACAGCTACAAGGCAGCAGCAGTGAGGTCTGGAATCAGAAGGATCAGAAGACACTTTCCTATGTGACACATTTAATGCATAACATGTTTCCAGTGAGAGCTCTTGAATGAGTAGATTTTTGAAATGTGCCAGAGTGGCTCCCCACTGAGCAGTAAGCTAGGTCTTTGATGTATTGCGCTGTAATGTGGTTGTTATCCATAATCGGCTTGAATTCAGGAGGTCTACAGCTGAAAGGGAGGTACAGGGGTAACATGTTCTTGTGGTACATTAAATATGACGGTCTTCCCCTTAAAATAAAATGTAAAAAAGGAAGCGCAACCTTGCCCACCACGACCACAACTAAACGGCCTGAAAGCACCTGCCACCTAAGCTCACGGAAATATGCATTTTACGAAAACATTAAGATTTGGTAAAAACCGAATACCGATGTTTTCATAGTTTCCAACAGGATAACGTAACAGAACATTGTACATCATTTAAATCCTGTGAACCCGTGAGATGATGCTTAAATGGAGTTTCTTGATGCTTATGCAAATTTCCTGTTTCTGCACGTTTGTGATACCATAAGTTTAAACAAGAAATAATCCCGACGCTATCACATTAAGCTGCAGTATGAAAGGTGGGAGGCAGACAAGAGTTTGTGATACGCATCAGTGTAGGGCTGGCAAGGAATATGGAGATGATATTTTGCATTGCATGAATAACAATCAACAGTTGAGGGAACAAAGAAGTGTTTTGAAATATGAACCCTATTACACACTAAAATGAGACCCCTAGTAATGGAGTTTTAATGTTGCACCATGAAGCAGTGAATTTCCTGAGCAACAACAAAGGAAGTGACATGGACCATAGAAGTCTTCACATATAATCTTCCAGGAAAACCACGAGTTGTTTTGCTGGCATACATCTCTCCAAAATCAGAAGCCATGACGCCTCTCCAAATCTCTGCTCATCTGCACACTTCATCAGGTGCTAATCTGCATTACCTGTGATATGTACGGTGTAATAAAGCCATTCTGATGATGCTGTTAGAGCTCCTAAACCAGTATGATAGCCTGCTAGTAAAAAATAAATAAAGGTAAGCACCCAGACTGTGATTGTTGCTCTGGAGATCTACAGTATTATTACCATCTAGCCTGTGCTTAGGGTTTTAATTTAACAGTGATAATTTGCTTATGCAGGCCTCCACGGATTAGAGTTCTTTGTTGCACCAACAGTTTTTAATATAATGTGAATTACCAACTGTGCTTGTTTATACCACCCGAACAGGGCTGAAAATCAGCGGCGAGCCAAGTTGAAATTAAACGTGGTAGAGAAACCAGTGAGACAGAAAGACTTAGAGAGGGCCAGACGGAGGGAAATGGATGAGATTGCAGGCGTGGCTCGGGGGTGAGCGGGGGGGGGATCGAGTGTTTGTAAAGGAGAGTAATCAAACTGCAAAAAAGACCAAAATATAATATTGAATGCAGCTGACTCTCTGACATTAGCTAGACTATAATAGTTAGGTTTAAGAGGCCATCCTCATTGAGGCTCACAAGAGTGAATGGAAGTGTACTAGTTATGTATCATTACAGGGGGAAGAGCTGTCCACTTCCTGCTGGGAAGAGATGCCCTCTGCTTTCATACTAAGCGGAGTAGTTCACAAAATAACAGCATACCAAGTGTGTGTCCCCCTCTCTTTGACAGAGGGCTCATATGAAGAGCCTGTGGAAAAGGATACGCCTCCATTTAAACTTAAAAGCAGGCATCTAATTCACGGCATACAAGGGGGAAGTCATAATAGCTCACAGTTAAAAGATAGCAGAGGAGGAAAGGGTGTCAACAGTACATAAAAATGCGCAATTACAATGGTAAAACATGCAATTTGATATTTTTTGATGGAAACATGGCAAAGATGCAAGATTTTAAATTCAATTATGAGGAAAAAAACCACTGATTGTAAAGAGGAAAAAAAAGGAGGAAGGAGAATTCAGTTCTCTTTTAACTCTGTGTGAGCAGGCACAAGGTTACACTACGCATCATCAATCTGTATTGTGAAGAGCTCCCGAGGTTTTTTTCATCAAGGTCTTATCCACTTCAGAGGTTCAACAGATTAGCGATCCACTGGGGTGCAATGGCTTTTCAGCGCTGCGCTTTACGTCCAATTTGAAGTGTCTAAGAGCATTCTTGTCATTAGTGTTTACTCGAGACTGTTTTTTAGAGAGCCCAGACTGAGTGTGACATTAAAGACAAATAAAACCACATCAGCTGTGTTGATCATTTCGACGGCTCTGGAGAAACAGGCCCAACATTTTATCTTGGCAGACAGCAGTTTCAGAGGTTATGGATAGGCCAGCTTGCCGACGCTATTATTTACCAGAGCAGAATGTCAGCCCTCCTATACACCTCTTTGCTTTTCTCTCTATATTGTTTGCTCCCTGCCTTTGTGAAAGGGGGGCACTTTATGGAGGTGAGCGGTGAGAGAAAATATTTCTATCTTGCCATCAATGGATCAATGGAGATGTGTTTACCTGTCTAGGGGAACAATGTTCACTCCATAATAATGGATATTAAACAGGTTGTTGACTGAGTGCTTTGTCCTGGTCACTTGTCAATCCCTTAAACACTACTGGCCAGCGGAGGGACATGCACTACCGGCATGGGGTTACTACAGACACCCACCTCCAACGTCCAGTGTCTTTCAAGCTTTTTGGGTGAGCTGGTCACGGACGGCCCTCCCTCCACTTGCCGGACAAGAGAGGACATGTCGGGTCAATGAGATTCTCAGCAATTAAACTGAAAGGGGTCATTTTCAGTGCAAATTCAGAAGCCCTTTAAGTGGTAGGCTGGAGAGATGCCGTCCTGCACACACACAGCCTGATCAGTCCAAGACTTGTTCAAGTTCCTGAAAAGGCAGGTCAGGTCGACACAGGATGTGTATTTAAAACAGGAGAGCTCATCTCTTTGGATTACAACTTTTGATTGATGCTACTAAAACGATGATCAAACCATTAAGATTTCAGTAGCCACCAATTATACCTCACATAAACTCAACTCTACAGATGTTAAGCTGTAGGGAAAGTATTAATATGTTGCCAGGATCATGATCAATGACAGATACCTGCTGAATATTGGCACAGTCAGCTAAATCCTCCACCCCCCTCCAGTAAGACAGAGCTCTGAATGAACCATCCCTTTGTTTTTAATCACGAGTCCTTGTCTTCTCCATAATCCAAACGGTTCTTCACTGTGTGATAAGTCTCTCTCATGTGGTGCAGATTCTTAGCTCATACCTCAATAAAAAAGAAACCTGTGGTCATTTTGTGGCTGTTGGGGCTACACTGGGGAATGCAGAGTCTGGCTTTCCAGTCGTGGCAAAGTGGTACGATGGGAGCAGCAGAATGAAAAGGCAGGGTTTGTTTTACATAAAGGCTGCAGCCATCAGGACTCAGCAGGACAGGCGGAGAGTGGCTCTCTGGGCCCGATAAATCATGACCTGCATTCATTCATTCAGCACATTCAGACCCAGACGCACATTTCTCTCCCAGCCAGCTCTGCTGACTCCACATTTCTGCTCCTGTTTAATATGTGACCTTATGCTAGGATTTTAGTTTCCCTGTTCAGGTGGAGAAAAAGTGAGAGAGCTGACAGCAGGGCAGTGAGAGGCTAGTTTTGGGTTTTGCTCCTCACAGAGCGAAACCCAAGATTTCTTTACTTTTTATTTGAGAAAAAAAACACAAACTACACATTTAAAGTCATGTTTATTGCAAATGCACACAAACTCCTGGTGTATATTTTTCCTTTCTTTCAGGTGAATGCACAGCACCCTTTAGGTTTAATGGAATTCATAATAGTGAGTGACAGGGTTTGAATAGGCTGGAGAAAATGGGGAGGTAAAAGGGGCATTAGGAGTAGCTAAAGAGGTGGGGGTTGACTAAGGACTGACACCATCTTCTGCCTCTGACATGAGCACACACACGCACACACAAGCTCGCACACACACACATATTCAATAAAGGGTCAAGGTACAATAATTTGAATACATCTATGGTGTGTGTGCATGCGCGTGCATGTATATGCATGTAATGTGCAAGAAACCCTTTTCACTCTTTGTTTCAATGGTTGAAAAGATCTGCAACACTGAAGAAGCCATTTTAGCTGTTGGTTACGCACACACAATTGGCATCAACACAAATTGGTTTGACCGCTAAAAAGAAGTGGAAAAACTTCAGGAAAGAAAAAACATTGAGTGTAAAATAAAACTGAGAGATACTTCCTTCATAAACATAATCGTGGAAGTTGTTGAGAGAACATTAGTTTTCTCTCTGTGTAGACTGAACATGGGTAAAGAGGTCAGGGCAGAGGTTGCTGATGGTAATTGTTTGTTGGTTTAATGCTCAGTGAGTTGTGTTTACTTTCCATACAGCGTTCGCTAATTATGTCCTTACTGAAGCCAGAGCTGATTACCACATGACAACCAGACTTACACTTCCTCACTTGTCATTAGCATTGTGCGTTGGCAGAGAACATGTGAATGCACTAGCCTTTGTCTGACTTTGTCCAGGGATAATTGTGTCTTGTGGCACAGAAATTGCCTCTCCAGCATCCTTAGGAAAATTAATGATACCAATGAGAAAAGCAGAGGGGTAAATAAGAAAAGTGCAGCAGTCAGTAACTTGTGGCAGATGTTGCTTTTAAAAAAAGCAAACATTTCCTTGGAAGGAGCTCGTAGCCATGGCCAGGGTCTTAAATAAACATGTTACATTGTACGGGCAGTGTTTAGGACTGGCAGACGTCTGGATTTCTCACACACTAAACAGACAGCAGTCTGTGATAAGCAAAGGCTTCCATTGTTATTAATTTGTTATTTCTCCTCTGTTTGGTTCCTGGCTGGATTATCGTGTTGAACACACAGTCCAAATTCCATTGTAAACATTTGCAATTAATCTTCTCACCGGCTCTCCCCCTCCTCAAATGACTGTTTTACATAAAGCTGATCAAATTAAGTTGTTTGCAGTGGACAAATTCTGTTGTCACTTTGTCTGAAAATGCTGCAACACTCAATCCCTCATGGAGTAATGTACATTTCTTTGTTACAGTAACTAACCATCATGACCACGAGTGTTTTTTGCTCCTCGTGCATGTCTCATGTATAGGCGACACTCAGCTGGAGCCCCTCAACCAGAATGTGTGTGCACAACTGCAAACAGCCACTGCGATTTATATTCGAGTAATCCTTTAATTGCTTCATGGCAAAATGTCTATGCCATATTAAGTAATTCAGTACAGCCAGTTAATGGAAGGGGAAGGAGAGAGATCATGTTTTGCATAAGATCTTTTAAAGCCACTGCTTCACGACGTGGGCCGCTTCCTTCATTTTGATCACAATGACATATTCACATCCGAGGTAATCCCTTATCTATTTTGGAGCAAGCACTGGAGATGATCAGACTTAGGCTAGTGCATGTTCCCTCACAAAACCACTGTTACAATCACATCATGTTTATGAAAATGGCACTTTTGTTAGACCAGATAGATGAATGCAAACAACCACTTACTACATCACATATTTCTCTGACATGTTTATTTAATGATTATGCTGAAATATTACTGATCCGTTCAGTGCACAACTTTTTTTCTTTCTTTTTTTTTTTTTTCAATTTCACACTACATCCAATTTCATAGCATCTCGAACATGAATCTGGTCAGAATTAACCCAGTGTTAATAAATGCAGCTCTGCAGTTTTACATACGATTCATCAAATAAACATGTGGCAGTTTGATGTGACACAACTTTGATTGTTATGACAACTGGGTGCCACAGTCACAGTGTTACAGAACAGTCAAAATAGTCTTTATCTTAAATATTCTTTGTATCTATATATTTTTTTAAATCCCTATAGAAAACTGTCAGGCATCAGTTGAAGGCCCCTTGTGATGGCCTGGGGGACAGTGAGGGTACATGAAGACATCAGGAACCCTATCGACTAATGCCTGGAGTAGTATCTTTACTGAACAGCCATTTTTTGTGAGGATGACTGACAAAAACAAAGAACCTATGGGTGGAGTGTCTTAAAACGCATCTGACCTGCATCTGCATAGCAAACCCTGTCATGTCATAATGAAAGTTTTGACAGTATTCAAAGAGGACATGATGGAAAGCAGTAAACCATGAATGCTGTTTGAAGATGTGTAATGCTCTCCTGGGAAAAGGCTGTCTTAGTGGTGGACCATTTCTTTCCCCTTTTTTTTTTTTGCTAACATTATTCAGAGGGACTTAAATTGGCCTGAATGTTTTTGGAATCATCAGCTTTTCAATGCGAATGTGGTGCATAATGAGCTCCAATTAAAGTGTTTTTTCTTCACTTAACATAGAAAGCTGTTTGTCTTTTCTTTTTACATCCAAGGAGAATGAATGAAGTGTTCTGGAGCAGGGTTTCTTACTATTTATATTGGCATATTTATAAATGTGTCAATGTTGAAGTATTTGGAAGTGAAATTCCATCAGGGAGATGTACCCATGTTTGCCAAATTTAAAAGTGAACATTAAAGTGCAAGACAAAGACATGTTTGATCAAGGCTTTAAACAAGAACCAAAACAGAAAAGGCCGACAATGAACATTGTGAGAGCAATGGCTTGTTGACACCATTTGACTGTTGGCACATAAACCGTCCATTGTCAAGGCCAACAGGCGGCCATCGGCTGCACTGATTACCATGTGAAACAAGCTTAGAGCTAAGGTCCAGGCAAGCCATTCTTATCAATGGGACTCCTCTGGTCCTGCTCCGCCACAGGACTCAGGGGTCTCAGGGGTCACAGCTACGGGCACCATGGTCCAAAACTAAGGTCAGCGGGGCTGACTAAGGTTTATACCCCAACAAAAGGGTGTGAGGACAGAGAGTGAGACTTGGGGGTCAGATTGATTACTAAAAACGGCTCCCTCTGTTTGTTGTTTGCTGTCTAATCCTCTGGGAACAGAAAATAGTCAGTGCTACCCTCTATACAGAAAAGAAGCAAGTGCAGTATGCCATGCAGCTGAGGTAGGAGTGATTTATATGGGAATCAAACCTGTGAAATCATCTGTACAAGTTTTACAATGAGCACATGGGGTTAATGGCAGATGGAGCTAAATGTTAGATAGCACCACAGCAACAATAAACCAATGTTTATTAGTCCTTGTCATCTTTTAATCAAGTTCCCCGCAGTGACCGTGTTTATATTCACTATGTGTCACAGACTGAAGATGATTTTGTTACATCTGGGTCGCTTCTGCTTCGCCTTGTCTCATTACGAAAAAGGAAACTACAACTGAGCCTTTGTTCAGCTTCAGCTTAATAACGTCCCCCATCAACAGTCTCTATTGGCAATCGGATATTTGCTCCAGAAAACAGGAGGAGCCCAACTCTAGCCAGTCAAAGTTTCTTGCCTCGTACTGTATCGCTGTAGCCGCTGTAGCCTTGACAAGGAGTTATCTTTTTGAGGAGCTGCTCATCTGCTAGACCAAAGGCTGCGGTGTAACAATGGTGGAGCCAGGTCTAAACACTTTGCCGCCGAAGTTGGTCATAAACATGTAAAGAAGAAAAGTTAAGAAGCTTATTGTAGCTCCGGGGGAAGCTGTGCAGTCGGATAAGTGATGTCACTTGAGTCAGCATCTGTTGCAGCTGAAGTCTACAAGTTGAAGAAAGAAACAAATTTGGGGCTCCTCATCTCAGTTTAATATTAGGATTATGTGGTTGTAGGAGTGAAAAATATAAAATTTATCTTATGTAGTAACAATATCAAATGCTAAATGCACGCCCAAAAGCTTTTGAATTAACAGATTTCTCTGACTTGTGCATTTTTTTTGTAGCTTTAAGGTAAAGATCTCAATCTGCAGCGGAGGAGCAAGAACAAGAAGACAATGGATACAGGGCAGGGGACAGGGATCTCATATTTAGCTCGTGATTGCACTCAGGCTAGACAATAAGTAAGATTCATTAGGTCATTTTTTACTTGCGTCTGCCAAGATCTGGAATGAAATGTTAAATGTTTCATGGGCTAAGAAAAGGGCAGAATTTGTCTTTGTGTTTGCCGTCGAAGAGAGGGCGAGAGAAAAGAGGGAAAAGTGAAGAGAGGGAACATGATAGACAGAAAGATATAAAACAATGAAAATAAGAAACGATTGGATGAGACAGAACGCGAGGAGAGTACCACGAGGGCAAGAGAGAGTGGGCAGGAGGCGGGGGTGCAAAAGAAAAAAAAAAAAAACAAGGGAAGGAATGAAGAGGGAAAGCAAGTGGGTAAGGGAGTCAGGGGGAGCGAGGAAAGGAGGGAGCATGGCTGGGTGTTTTGTGCTGTCTGATGGATGAGGGTGTAGTGGGGTTGGTGGGGGCGGTGTCTCCTGAATGATGATGGCCTAATATCATCATCCCCCTGTCAGGCCTAATAGGCTTTCCTTGGTAGAAATCACTCACACAGAGCCGCCATAATGCCCAGGCCCCTGACAGCATCATCCATCCACTCAAGCCAAGCGAACGTCTCCAAACTAATAAGGAAATATATGGTTCAAGGAGATCTGAAAAATTAAACAGGTAGCTTATGAACAATTCGTTTCACCGGGATGTTTATTATATTTATCGAATATTGTTGCGGTTGAGGTGTCTCTCTCGCTGCTGGCTTCGTGGTTGGCTCGGAGCGTGATTTGCTGACGAGGCAGGTCTGTAAAGTACGAAATAAACACCCTCTTCCAGCACCTCCTCTTCCTCGGGGCTGGCCTTGTCCTCCGGTGTTGCTCGGCCTTAGTTTTGTCATTCCAAAACAAGACAGAACAGCTCCTTTATCTTGGTAAAGCCATATTTTCCACTGTTATTGAATAAGCAATATGCACAACCAAGGAGGGTCATTATCAGTTTGAATAAAAGTACTTTTTAAGAAATCCTGAGTCCCCTGATCTAACGGTCCACCGCTTACATCTTCAGAAATATTCTAATTTTAGCGGCAGAGCTTCGGAGGAGTCACCCGTTCCTGTTTTCCTCCCAGCGAGCCTATCTGCAGTACACCTGTCATTGCTTTCCCTCATGCAATGGCTGATCACAGCACACTTTAAACATGGTTACTCTCCTCTTATCTCTTCCCATACCCTACCGATCCTGCTATCTCCAATCGCCGCTTTAATCATGTGACACCTTCTCAGCCCCCACCCCTCCTTTTTCCAGATTCACAAGAGAAAACTGCCGCCATCAATAAGGACGAGAACTTTTTTAAAGTCTGCTCTTAAAAGCCCCCGTCCCATCAAAATGGTCAGCTTTCATTATCGACGGCCCGTTATGAAACGGTCTCCACTCGCTCACTAGGCAATCATTGTTTTGGCTCTGCTTTGAGAAGCTACACATACATCCCCATCGTGGCAACAATACATTTACATCACAAGTCCTCCGCTGTCTTTCTTATGCATATAAACTAATCACTTGAATGCTCTTCACTCTTTCTGACAGTCAATATTTGAAGTTGAAGGGGGGTGGAGTGGCCGTTACACACATTCACAAACACACACCTATTCCTTGTGAAATACTTTGCATATAAGGACAGGTCTCACTTCAAGAGCAGGGATTCATCAGACATCTTGTTGGTAGCCTATTGCTATTGTTACTTGATAAGTAAAACTGATATCTTTAAAAAATATGTTTACTTTTCTTCTTGCATTTTTGGGAATCTGGTTTCAAATTTCAATTTTTTATTGGAGTCCAACATGGCAATTGATGCTGCTACAAGGCTGTGGCCATAGGTTCAGTATCAGACAAGCTCCTTACCTTTTGATTAACATCTTATTTTAAACAAACCCCCCGTGTATTCAGCTGCGTGTCAGATGTGGTCAGGTTTTGTATGCTGACATACACCCATCTGCAGTCATGTTATCATTGTGCACTTGGCATACAGTCCACCCTCCATACGCCCCTCTCAGGTTGAACCTGCAGCACGAGGGGTGTGTGTTAAGAGGAGAGGGCCTGGTGAGGTGCACTGTGAGGCCATTGTGGTCTCCACGCTCGCTGGTTTTCTTTGTGCCATGAAAGCCTGGCGATACAGTAATAGCCAGAGGCAGAAAGGAGCTGTCTGTCGTCGAGGCGGCTGGTAACACTTGTTTCACCCACCCTTCCAGGGGGCCGTGGAGAATAGAGGAGAGGCAGCTGGTAGGCTTAACAGGAAATGCAATGGTAACAGTGTCAACAGCTGCCCCCATGGCCACGCAAGCCAAACGGCCAGCAACAACAGGCTATATGAAAAGCTAGGTGTTTGGATAGCTGGGGGGATTTTTGGTTCATACTGTATCTCTGGGTTATGCCGCGATACCAAATGAGCGCCTTTGTGTGTTTTCTCATTAGAGCTTTATACTCCGAGCTTAGTCATTTCACAGGTGATGACAGTGTGGACACCAGTGAATGTTGAGTAAACAAGACAAAAACAACAGCTGAAGGGGAGCAGACCTCGGCTGAAGAGAGAGCGACTGCTGCTTTGTAATCTTTTAAACACAGTATCCAATTTTCATCTTTCATTCATGCAGTGAACCTGGTAAAAAAAAAAAAGTGTAAAGTGGCTGAAGTCTAAAGTTTAGGTCATGAGTTGTCCTGATACATATTTGCATAAAGCATGCTGCGCACTTTGTGTAAAGGGAACATAAGGGCATGGAAATTCCCATTACCCGTGGCTGTTACAGTGACCTCAAACCCAGGTCAAGATAACCCCCTGAGGAGTCAATAAATCACAATGTCACCTCTGCTGCCCTATCCCCTC
>OMNW01007058.1:15420-26905 GCA_900303245.1 Selene dorsalis | reverse complement strand
TTGAGCTGTGAAAATATGTAATTACCACATGTACACTAAGCTATTTGAAGATGAAATTTGTTTTTAGTCTGTGTCCAAATTCCACGTGAGAATTTTCAAACAAGGAACACGGGGAATAGCAGTATAAATTTCAAGTCTACATCAGTAGTCTTTATTTAAGTCTTAGTTACATCCAATTTGCTGGGAGCTTTAATTCACCCTTACAGGATCATTGTTGGACATACATCTTTGAATCTCTTGGTATTATCTACCATTTGCTAACTTTAATACCTTGCTGGGATTTCTCTGCATTAGAGCTTTATTCTATGTCTGACTTGAAGATTTGGAGCTGCTTTTATGTACAATTCATTACTTTAATATGAAAGACTCATTGGGGTCATCTTGGAATGAATGTAGCCATCAGTTTACATTCTTAGTCATCATTAGATGAATAAATATCAGTGAGATTACCTCATAAGCCATGGGAAGTTCCCCGTGCGACCCCACTGCTACCAAGCCTCCACAGACATGGAGGAAGTATTAAAGGGCTATTTCAGTTAGCATGTAAAATCCTAGCTGTGAAATAGCCCCCCGGTTTTGAGCCTGGGTGAATTATCCAAGATCTTTTTCATGTTGCAAGAGAGACCAAGGCACTTTCTTGTTGGGAATAGCTCTGATATTAGTAAAGAGGAAGGCCAACAGACAGTGGAATCTGCTTTCAGTGACCTTAAATACCTTATCTGCACCTTTGAAGCCAGGACGAGGTGATTGGCAGGTCAATTTGTGATAGTATCGGTCGATGTACTTGGCACTCTTAATGCTCTTTGCTGCAGATAAGTCTGCTTAATATGAAAACTGTCATAATTCATCCGCCTTTTCAGCAATATACATTTTCTTGTGAAATCATCAATCCGGTCACCTGTCAGAAAAGACGTGTCAGGATTCCCATTCCACCATCCGCCCTTCTGTGATTTCACTTTATGGAGATTATCCCACACTATGAAGCAGTTAGGATTATTCCTCTGCTATGTTGAATCAAAGTTAGTTTTTCCCTCCCTGAACACTGCGTGTAACTAGAGATAGGGAGCGCGAGCGAGGCGCCGGTCCTCGCCGCACGGATGTTTTCACCGTGTCCGCTCTTTGTCCAGTCTGCTGTCAGACCCATCACAGTCCCATCCCCTCTCAGCCGGTAGCAGTCGGTGGTTTCCTGTGTAAATTAACAGACTCAGTGGTGAACTAGATTCCAATTTTGAAGCAAAGTAGAGTGTGCAAATTAGCCATGTTTTTTAATTAAGCCCAGTGCACAGTGCGAAGGCAGAGGGCTATTGTTCCGGATGGGGCAGGTGCAAATTTATTCTCTGGGGAAGCGCCGCGTTGTCCGTCCTCCAGCCGAGTCCCATCCTCGGCCTAATCAGTCCCCAGCTTGAAAAATTTCCACTTTTTGGCACCCTCTTGCTGGGAGACACCGCTGAGTGTGGTCAGAAATTATTCATTATTTGAGGGCCTCATTTGTAACATTTCCATTAAAAGTTGCCACCATGCAGACAAGGCCAGCATTTGATTTTTGATAATTATAGTTGCCGGACAAATGTATTGTCCATTCATTGGCCTTTCTGTGCGCCCCTGTTTCTCTGTGGAGCCTCTTCAAGTGTGGCATCGTTTAAGGTGTTGTCTGTCCTGCTAGCTTCTGTCACTTCTGTCAGGTACGATGTCCTAGTATGCTGTCAGGTGTCTCCAGGTGAAGCATGGCATGCTGGGAATGTTAAACACTATCACTTTTTTTGTGTTGTGTTTTGAGGGGTTATGAAGATGTCAAGATATTAACAGTTGAATTGAGATGAAACGGCTTGATTGGCAGTTATTTTGACAACCAACTGGTTGGTTTCAAATGTTTTCTAAGCAAAAATTGTGAGAATCTTCCAAACATTTGTCAGATCCTCTTCTCGGGTCTGAGGATTTGTTGCTTTGGGAACTTGGGAACGTTTTTGAAAGCTGTGCAGAGATTTAGTTTTTAGTTTAGTTTTTTTAGAGCAGAACAGTAATCTGCAGGTGTTTTAATCACACTGATCAATACATTCTTTGTAAACTTTTTCAAATGTTAAAATTGTGAATATGTTCTGGCTCCTGTTAATCCAATGAGAGACTTTTCTTTGCTATGTCTTTGTAAACTGACATTTGAAGACTTTAGCATATTACAATCTTTTTTCACTTTTGGTATTAAACAATCAATCAATTAAAAGAATAGATGAATTAATGAGAAATACACTCTCACAGGGAAGTTCATATCAGATGATATTTTAGATATGCAGTGAAATCAAACATCCAATCCTGGTGTGGATGGAACTTGAAACATGGAAAAGGCAGATCCTCTCCTGGGGGACGAGGACAATTGCGTCTTCTCTTTGGGTTGCACATGCTCCTCTGTGGGGGCTTGAATCAGACAGAGACTAGCCGCAGATAATGAGCTGTCTTTAATCACAGACAGTGCTTTGAGATGCTTTGCATCGCATTTGCAAGGCAGAGAAAGAGGGGGATCTAATTACTGTACTACAGAAAAATCACACGGCTTCCTGTCCCTCGGAAATGATGCTGAGTCCTAACCAACCTTGACAGGAAGTGACACCAAAGACTGTCTCTGTTCTGAACACAGAAAAACAAAAGAAAAGTAAAAGACAACAAAACTGAGGACATTCATGATTGGACCATGTGGATTAATGAATCCTCTTCTATTTGAGAGCGTAGGCAGAGCGATTCTCATTCGCATTCTTTGGAAATAGATAACTGTGTATGCTGATAAGATGCAATATGCTGCTTACAGTTGACAGCTTATAGCATATACTTTATTGATGTTTTAAAAATGCATTTCTTGACAGCTTTGTATGAACATTTCCAATGCATATCAATGCTACGCCCCTTCTTGCTGACAGAGTAAAGATGAAACAGTGTACATCAAAATAGAAAATGCATCAGAATGTGCAGCTCAAGTCGACTCTGACTCAAAACCGGGTTCTGAATGAAATTGACAGGACGGGAATCGTGTCAAAAAACACTGAGACACAGTAAAGAAGCATAAATACATTTCTGGATTGGTGACAAAACAAAGCGCTCGTCCTGTGCTGCCTCACTGTCTCAAACACTAATTATAAATGACACCTCAGGATGTTTTAAAAAGTCAGACATGACTCATATCATTCCTGGGAGGTTTTTTAAGCTCAGTCAGTTAATTAAATCCAAATTTTCATCAGGCCACACTCGTATGTACGTTTGTGTAATATAATAATCTTGATGTAGATTCCAACCTTTTCTTCCTCCATGTACATTCCATTAAACTAAAATAGCTGCCTGAGATAAGTCCTCCAATCCCTCCACTATTTCATCCTTGTCCATATCCATAAGCAGCAAAAAAAAAAAAGATTTGTCCCATAACCCTCTGTGATCATTTGCATCTAAAACGATATTCGACATTTGTTATTCCATCAATCAATACCATCTCTCCCATTCTCTGTGTGCATAATCTCAGAGCCTGCATGCAAAACGCTTAACAATAACATGTATGTTATACAAGAAGCCATATATCATCCCTGGACGCATTTACATCCTGTTAACAATTTCTCAGGGCAGATTAGAGGGCGCTGAGACAGCAGCCCAGATCCCATGAGAGGTGGGCTTTGGGAGCTGATAAGGCCAGCCATAGGAAGGCAGGATTAATACATATGACCAGGACACATGGAGGCCCTCTGATTATTCTGGCAGAAAAACGGCCCTAGCCCATCGCCGCCCCCCCTGCGTGATTAAATACAGCCAGAGTGCGGACAGGGAGGCAAAGGGATGTGGAGATAACCGATTTTATTTATGCAAGCCGGTTAGCCTGGCAGATCACGTCTGAGGATTGTTCACGCTACAGGGGTGAGGGATGGCACCAGGGGAGCTCACCCCTGATCACACACAGGGCTGCTTTAGCTGTCACTACTCCACCTTGCCTCTTCCCCCTGTAGAATATAGATCAAGCATTCCCAAAATATTTCATGTCAAGGATTTCCTAATAGAAATGTGTATTTCCACAGATCCCCATTTGATTGAGTTTTTTTTTTTCTGTGCTCCGGAAACAAATTGTAGTTTTTCTGCAAAGAATCATTCAAATGACAAACTTTGTCTATAAGGAGAATTAACAGTGGAGTATTTATCTGTAACCTCGCATATTTCATCTTGATATTAAGTCGGGCAGAAACTAATTGGCAGATGAATTAATGAAAGAGTGAATCAGTTATTAATGATACAATAACGGAAAGCAAAATTTCTCACGACACAAATTCAGTTAAGACAAGCAAAAGTAGCAAAAACCAGTTTTTTACTGATGTTTTTTTCCCTCAAGAAACAACTTACCTGATGAGTTATGACAATGGTAGCAAGTGCAAGTTCAGTCAACTAACCAAATATTGTTGCAGCTCTATTATTTAGGAAACAAAAACATTATTGTACAGTTAAAACAAACATCCTCAGGGACCCATGGAGGACGCTGAACTCAACTTGTTCCCTTAATCTCTGTCTCTCTCCAGCACCCACACTTTTTTTTTTTTTTTTTTTTATCACCTTTGCCTACTGTGAACCACTGTACATGTACATGGGCACATTCTTTTCCCAGATTAAGTAAGTCCAACTATTCAGGCTTCATCCTTGTCAAGAACTTGCGCAAGTTTTACAACTGTGGTTCACATTAGATTCTGTACACATGGCTTTGTGGGAGCGGGGATTACCTAATTAACTTCCTCAAAAACATGTACTCATTATAGATTGAATTCCTTTTGGTAGTTAGAGGGTGCTTAATTAATTAATTGTCTTAATGACCCATTAATGGTGGCGCGCAAGGAATTCTAATGAGCCACCTTAATTAAATATTATCTCACTGTTTAATCAATGCATTTAATTATTCACATGATATTTTCTGTGGAATCAATTTGGTCCTGGGTCGCAGGAGCAAAATGCTGATTGTGTGCTCCCTCACTGATTCATCACTGAATTGGTCGTTTAGGTCAAAATCCTCTTTTAATCAGCAGGAAAATAAGCCATTTGGCTCAGATCCATACATTTTTCTGTGAGAGAGTAATTCTGATCATTTTGATATCAATTTTAATTCACCCCGGGTCACACTTTACATCTGTTTGAAAGACATGTTTTAATTAGAGATATGAGATGTTGCAATTACATTGTATGGTTGCAGTGTGTTCCAAGCCATTAGGGAAGATAAATGGTGGAATTCCATATATTTTCATATATTAATGGACAATTTACCTGTAATTTTCTCATTGTACAGCATGTGCTGTAATGGTAGTGACAGTTTTTTTTTTTTTTTACTTCTCTCAGACCTTAACTCAGCATGGCTTCGTGTTGTAAAATTCCTCTGCTCCTTCACTGACAAGCAGAGGACAAATTGCACATCTGCATGTATATTCAGAATATTATGTAGCTTTTAGGTGGAGACACATCTGTGAAAGAGAATACATTTTGTCTGAAGTGGGAGTCGTCGCCATGTCATCACTAAGTTTCTCTCCGTCTCGAGTCCGTGAACCTCTGCTCTTCCTCTAGCCTCCCCCCTTCTACTCCACAGCAAACTGGAAGACCTCTGTCATCATCCTCGTTTTAGCTCAAATTTGGTGGGATCAAAGGTGGCCAGCTGGGCGGGGGCGGGGAGCAGATGGCTGCATGCTCAGGGGGACCAGGCAAAGGCCCTTCAGGTTTTAACACCTCCTCTCCCCTGGGTGCCCGGGTGGGGGGGATCCGGCTCGGGGAACCTACCTGAGCTAAGTGGCATGACCAGCAGGCTTCCACTGCACCACCCCCTGCTTCGTTCACATATGGCGCCAGCCATGGGGGCCTTGAGCTGGGGTTCTGACCTGAGGAAAACAAACTGTTGAAGGGCAGGGGAAGGTAAGCCTCATTCATTAGGACGAGTACACATGGAAGGAATCTATTTATTAACAAAACCACAGGTAAACTGAGTTCAGGGAGTGGAAGATCATTGTTTTAGTGCGTAAATGATGGTGACAAAGGTGATGAATACGTTCACGAGACAAGACATTTTATGAAACGGTTTCAAAGGGATTAAATGACATTTTCCTAGATTTCAGTAGATGCACGTCTTTACCTCTGCTAACCTGCTGTTGTTGGATCTCTCTGGGCCAGGCAATGGCTGGGTACAGAGACTGCAGGTGCTGGGGCAGTTTAATCCGTTGCCAAATCAGCTCCGCCTCAGCAATCTCAAAGTTCCAGGAAAGAAGCCTGCTGGGAACGTGAAGTGGTACTTGTGGTCTGGGATTATGACTTTCAGACTTGTTGGCCTTGAGAACACAAATGTAGCCTCTTGAATTGAATTTGCAGAGGGAATAAGTTCTGTGGAGCAGGGGGGTGGGGGTTTGGATTCATCCACCGACCAGTGTTTTTTTGGGGATAACTATTTTTCCATAAATCCATCTTAAGTAGTCACATTCTCCCTGTGGCTAATAGGATCATGATGGGAATAATCTTTACAAATCTGACAGAAAAAAAAAGAATGTCCTGGCCTTCAACTTCTTCCTCTCGGTAAATGAACAATTTCAAGAGTCTTTCCTGTGGGACAAGGGGGGAAAAGACTTACTTTGGCAACGAGACAAAAAAGTGAGAGAAAAACAACATAATTTTCTCAGGAGAAGGTTTGGCTGCCATTACTGAGGCTATATAGGTTACACATTATGTCCGTATTTTAGCTTCAATGTGAGCCATTAGTCTGCAAGTGAAGAGCAGCGCAGGGAATTAATTGAAAATGAATTTAAAAATAAAAAGAGGATATATGCTTCAGCAGTGAACGCCGATTTAAAAGTTTTCTTGCTGCCTACAATGAATACAGATAAGTTTTCGCATTTTTATAGATTTACAGCAAATACAGGTGACCTATAGCTGGCCAGCGAAGACTCTTGAAAATAGAATCTCTGGCGTCCTGTTCATAGTGGATTGAATTTGAAATGGTGCCCGATCAGACATTTGCTCCCCATTCTCACCTTGTCAGTCACACCCGAGTCTACAAAGCTCCACAAAAGCCTTGAACACAAACAATATGACCAGGCAAACCTCTTATTGTCATATCAAACTCTGACAGCACTGCGATCCAGACCTGCTCTATATTTACCCACCTGCTCCAACATACAAACACTATTACTTTTTAGCCATCACAATTTCAGACAACAAAAATGACACCAGAGAGAAATCTGTCATTTATTGCTAAGTTTTTTTTTTTTCTGTGCAGGCTACACACAGTCACATTTAATGGTAATAATCTTCTTTTTCCATCACGTAACAGTTGCAGATATTAGGTTCAGGTTTGCTTGAGCTCAAACAAATAGTTGATTAGTCAGTTGATTAGTCAATAAATAGAACATAAAGCTTCTTAAATGTGATGATTTACAGCTTCTCTCTGTTATTTATCATCCTAATTAGGGCTCCAGGGCTTCAGTTCTGATGATTACAAACCTGAAGATTATTTTCTTGATGAATAGCTTAGTCAGTAAAGAAAATAAAACATTCACAATATTCTCTTCAAATGTCTTACTTTGGCCATCCAAACAGAACAGAGGAAAACAGAAAGATGTTTGTCGGCTGATTAATTATTCATTCTGGTATCCTGTTTGTAAACTGAATATTTTTGGGGTTTCAACTAATTTTCAGACAAAGCAAACATTTTGAAGATGTCACCACGGTTTCTAGGAAATTGCAACACTGAGCTTTGTAAACGAACACCAACAGAGCTGTTAATGATTAATGATCAATTAAAGACGAGAAAGCGCTCGGTGTTCATCTGGCTGGTGTTCACAACGTTTAATCACTAGTGTCCGACTCCAGAGACAGTGATGGGATTGGTTGTGTTGTAACCTCGATCCCTAACTTAACAAAGAGACTCATGCTGTTGGGCCCTATTGCATTCTGGGACAAAGGTGCCATCCCGGACCCATCTATCTCACAGAATCACAATGAAAGCTAGGAGTTGATTTAGCTGGCATGTGTGTTTTCTCTCTGTGCCTTTTGTTTGTGTGCTTGTGTGTGCATGTGTGTGTGTCTGTGTGTGTCTGTGTATATCTGTGAGTGTCCCATTGTGGCCAGACACCTGCCCACAGGCTTCTTGTCTGACTGATGAATCAGTGTCTTCAAGATGTCTTTGAAGAAGTCTATTGTATGCCTTTGTTCTACAGTCTTAAGCATCCTGTCCTGCGTCTCCCAGTCCACACTAAAGAGAAAATAAATCCACTGCTGACACTACCACAATGGATGGCTCTGGCCACCGTCCCATCAACCATCTCTACCTCCTCAGAACAGAAGGAGAAAGAGATAATGGATGTTGGATCAGAGAAAAGAGAAATAAAAAGAGGAGTGTATACAGAGTCTGACACCTCTATCTCTTCCATCTCCCCATCATTTCTGTGAAAGAATAAATTAAACAAAAAACAAAAAGAAAAAAAAAACTCCCCCCCAAAAACTTTTTCACATTTTTAGTCTGTTTTCTCTTTCTTCACTTCATTTGATTTCTCTCTTATTTGTGATGTCACACCTGCTATCATTCATATGCTGCATGGTCTGTCAGGGCAGATTAGAAGCAGGGGGCTTGTGCCTCGACAGCCATCGTACAGTATCAATATTGTGACGGCTGAGGAGCCGCCTGTCCTCACATCTCCTCCGAGTGCAAAGACAATTGAAAAGAGGAAGCGTCACAAACCTGACACCCGAGTCACTTCAAGGAATCCCTTTCAAGAAGAAATAAAACCTCACCTGACAAAGCAAAGCTAGCCCAGGACAAGAGTAAATAGCATCAAACACCAAGGGTATTTCCACTTTTAACAAAAGGAAATGCACCCGCTGGAATCAATTAAGATTTGGGAGGAGAAATTGATTATATTCTTAAGAAATTTTATTTTGCAGAATGAGTCTTGATTAAGTTGCATGTGGTTTATTTATTAAAAATTAGAAAAGACAAAAGGAATTGTGCTTGGCTCCAAAGAGATGCAGAAAACAGCTGCTGTCGTTGAAAAGTTGAGGTGATTTCAATGGCAAACAGTGTCATTAGTGAAATAAGAAGCATTTGCTAAAAGGGCTAATGCACAGTGGTGCATTTTTCAAATCCAGTGACATCAGGCAGAGTCGGCGTCGATTTTTTTGTATGATGTCTGCCACTAAGATTTTTCATAGTTTGACCAAATGTAATAATTTCCTCCCATACAGTACCACTCATTAACCCCAATTACTCTTCCAGGAGGCTATCAAAATTATTCTTTTTTCCCCCCAGTGTTCTAATAACTCCAGCTGCTCTCCTCATCAACCAGTTTAATCTGGGTGAGTTAGACTGGGACGTAAGCCAAATGAAAAAATGTAACATGAGGTTAATCACCCTGCATACATTCTCCAAGTATTGTAATTTGTCCATTTTCTGTCTTTTCTCTTACTTAGTGCACACTCCCACCCTCTCGAACGTGTCATTAAAAGTTGGCCATTGCTTTCTTGTAGCAGATTAGTGCAGTTTGTGACCCATTGACTTCTGGGAGTTACAGCATAAGACCAGATAGTGTTGTAGCTGCTTTTATAGGTTTTTTTTTCTTCTTCTTTTAAGCTCGATCTGTGTAACCAGCCAGATTTTTCGCCAAATTCCCTGCTTTTCACCAGAAGACATTCGATGTATGTACAGTGTTTACCCCTGGTACCTCTCACCCAGAGTCTGCAGAGGCTGGTGAGGGAGACACTGTTTGCACTGTCCACTTAAAATCTCTGTAGAAAGCAATAAAGGTCCAGAGAAACTACAACAAGGTGAAACAAATGAAGACGAGACAGAGAAAACAGAAAAAATACCAAAAAAAAAAAAGAATCCCAGGGTGATTACAAGATCAGCATGCCATGGTACAATTACCATCACTTTGAATTTGAAATGGCCATTTAAAGGGCAGTAGAGCATCCTGAAAAATTAAACTGGAGCCTAATTAGCACACTCCAACCTGACAACGGAGCAGCTTTCAGCCTGGCTGAGCAAAGCAGTCAAGCAAGAGGAAGTGAGTGACTGAAGGACTGAAGGACCAAGGAGGCCCTGCTGCTCCTGCTCTGAACCCATCACACACCCGACTGTGAGACACACTTATTCACACACACGCATGTGCAAACACACATGCACACGCTCTGCACTGGCATACGCACAAGTTTGTCTTTCTTGCAGACACACCCATCTTCATGGAAACTTGCCTCATCTACTGCACAAGTTGCATCCTCAGATGTGTTGTTATCTGAGGTGTATGCGTCACACGAGCAAAGAGTGCTTTATTTTTCTCACAGAATGGTGGCGCTCAAGCATGTCTCGGATGCCTCTCAGCCTGCTAGCAGTGGTTGGGTCAGGCCCATGACCCCATGACCCCTCACCGTTAAATTAACTCTGCCCCCAGTTGGGTGTTGTGCCAAATGTCAGGAGCGGCCTCTAATCCTGTCTCGCTGTCTGGTTGGCCACTCAGCACCGGACTACCTTTCCTGTCCAGACCAATCTACCTACATAGCAACCTCAGCTCAACTCTGCTGCTGGCTCTCTCCACCCCAGAGACGACCACCTACTTTCTCCACCGAAATACGTGGTCGACCACTTTTTCTTTTTCTCTTCTCGTAGCACCGACAAAACGATGCAGCCGCAGAGTTTTAGTTTTGAACTGAAACTTTTGACCGTCCAAGTGGGTGAAAAGTGGAATTGCAAAATCCTGCCGGAGGGTTGGAAAAGTGCTGAGGGGAGGCGAAACTAGACACTGTCAAGACAGCTCTGTCTGTCTATGTGTGTGTGCGTGTGTGTGTATGTGTGTGTTTCACCTCTGTCTTTCCTGAGCCCTGGGGTCTTTGCTGAGGTCTGGTCAAAGAGGAGGAGAGCCCCATGGCTAAATCTGTCACGTAGCACAACAGGTCGACTTTAACTTCCCCTGAAAACTTTGCAAAGTGCAACTGAGTTTGATAGTTAGTTCTTAAATGCAGAACTTTGGAAACACAGTGTGAACTACTTTTAAAATAAGAAAAGAATATGATTAATGAGAAGAAGACCACTGATAGAACATCATATGTTGTCGTTGTTGTTGTTGTGGTTTACCTTCAGCTGTAATCGTTGTGGCTTGAGGACGCAGAGATGATAATTTCCTCAGGGCAGATCAATCCAAACCTGTTCCAGAGACCTGCATGACCTCTCCATACCACAGTCATGCAGCACTGGCATTGTCTGAAGGCACAGCTAATTTGATTTGAGACAAATGTGGGGCTCAATCACTGCCTATTAGCTTAGATTTAATTAACCCAAATCATGTTATTGTGTTTGATGACAAAGAGGTTTCTGTGCTGGAACCTCATTGTCAGATCATTGTTCTGCTGTCTCATTCAGCTCAGTCAAAGGTTGACAAAGACCGGCTGCCAATGTGGACTATAGAAGGAAACAAAGGTCCTACATTATTGTTAATGGAGGGGTGGGTATTGTATACCT
>OMNW01007051.1:0-18426 GCA_900303245.1 Selene dorsalis | reverse complement strand
AAAAAAAAAAAAAAAAAAAAAAAAGACAACTTCGCTTGCAGCGCCAAATGTGAAAGGTCTCCCTCCACCATTTTGTTCACTGTTTTGACACCATGGATCTTCTTTGAGTGTGAAACTTTGTTTCTGCTTTTGTTCGTTTGTTTTTCTGTGCCAGAGGCATCCAGCAGACAACAATGTGCTTTACTTTGGATTTTAGATTAGACTAAAACTGTTGTAGCCACAGGGCAGTTTCTCTCGATGGATCATGCAGTGTGTGTGTGTGTGTGTGCGTGTGTGTGTGTGTGTGTGAGAGAGAGATTGTGTGAATGTGTGTGGCCACAACAACCCCAGCCAGTGTCCTGTCTTAACTGTGAAGAATAACTATATAATGAAGTACCCACAAGGAGAAGGTTGATGTTAAGAGTATTTTCCCTTTTTATAAACAATCAGAGAGAGATGAACAGATTTTATTATGTGCCTCTCTTACGTGTTTACCAATCAGAGGTCTAGATGGTTGACCAGTGTCAAGTGAAGGGCTGAGACTCCCATTGTAATTTTTGTGATTCCCAGTACCTCAGACGCAGCACTGGACAGAGCCATAATGAAGCGAAAGAGAGCAATAATAAGCAAGAAACATATAATGATGGTGAAAAAGCCAATTTAATTTGATTTTTTTTTCTTATAATATCACTGATTTCTTAGCAAAGAAGACTAAAGCTTAGAGACTCCAGGAAGAGCTGAGAAAAGGAACAATATCTCCCTCCATTCTTCTGTCCCTTGCTGCCTCTCAGTATGCTCAGGTCTTTCTGACCTGACCTGAGGCCTCCCTGGGCTCCGCACTCCATTTGAAGGGGGGAATGTGAGCTGTGGCTGTCTGGCTGTCTGACTGAGGCTGTGAGGCCTGGCCGCTTGGGACCTCCATTCAGCCTCTTCTGCCCGACACTGAGCCTCTTTGTGCCCCAGAAGCAGGAGGAGACTGCTGCAACAAATAGCCGTTAAGAGTCAGGGACGTAGCCCAGCATTGCAACATAGCAGAATATCAATGAGGAGGAAGGACAGCAGCTCCATCCGTCATGCGAGGTGTACCAACCAGGCCCGGGCATCTCTCATGCTTCACCTACTTGCCATGGCAGGGAGGAGCTGAGGGCTGAAGCTGGGGCCAAGGCCAGGGTTTGGGCACTGCTAACAGTTACAATGGTCATCCCTTGTGGCTTTATCCCTTTCTGCCTTTCAGTGTGTTTCCCAACAAAAGCAGGATAAAGAAAACAGACGGGCATGGGTATACTTGGGTGTGGAGTTACTCTTTCACTCCGTTGTCTTTTATGTTTTCTTCTTTTTGTCAGTTCTGATTCTTCTTGTTTCAGATGTAGATCCAGAGATAGTCTTAGTTCATCTGGGTCATGGTGGTGTTTTTGTGCGTGTCTGTCTGTCGGCTTCTGTGTGTGTGTGAGTCTCTTAGGGCTTGTATCCATTAATGTCTTGCTCATATTGAGTGCATAAAACAACTTTGATCACATATACTCTCATTTTCACCCCTCCTTTTTTCCCAACCCCATTCGTTTCTGTGTTGAGCCATTCATGTTGTTCAGCAACCCTTGGCCTGACATTTACAAATCTGTGCTAACGGTGTCAGAGCCCTGCGTGGGAGCAGTACATGCTATACAATATACTTAAACCATTACACAGTGCCAAAGACGTGCAGATAAAATGGAGATGATGGGCTGTGCTGAAGGGAATTTAGGGTCAGATGGTAGACACTACCCACATAATAAAACACCACAGTGTACAAAACCTATAGAGCTCAGTATTGATTAAAACTTTTATAAAACTAGTGCCAATATACTATGATGCCTGTGTGTTTTATGATTAAAAATTATATTCAGAGAATGCATTATTTACCACAAAACCATATTTTCCATTTAAAACAACTGTGTGTTGTTTTAGTGGGTCTTTGAGCCCATTGTTTTGGTTTTAAGACCCAAAAATGAATTGTTTCGGTTCACTCTCACAGCTGTCATGGGTGCCATTTTAAGTCATGGCAGAAAGATGTTTTCAAGATAAGAAAAAATAAATCAATACTACTAACCCAGCAGGGAGAAGAGTAAAGGTTGGGAGCCAGCTACTGAGCATTTAGTAGCTAAACATCCAGATATTTTCCTCAGGAGTTGGTAGAGACCAAAAATGGAACTAAAAGGAAAGTACAGTTTGACTGGATGTGTAAATAGACAACTTGATGCTAACACATCAGCTTTATGTGGTGTAAATGGGTCAGTGCTGTCTTAACAACTTAAGTGACCACCATTCATGAGCTATTGCTATTGCTTTATGTAAAAAAAACACTAAGGCAGGGTATTGTTCAAAATGTTTAAATACAAAGATAGTTAACAGTGCATTATTTTGAGAAATTCAATCAAGTTTTTCTACAAATTATTTTATCCCCTTTACCAAAAATCAAAGCAATCAATTACCTGAACACTGTCAAAACACAGTGTAAACTTACTGTGCATTTACATTTTAATGTAAATATCTGTAAATTCAGAACTGTCTGATCAAAGAAAAAGTAAACAAGTTTGGAACACAGATCAGGTACATGATACCAGCTGACACTTTTGCCACTGAGATATGATACCCAGCCCTAAAAACCAAGACAGCCAAGAGTCTGAGGTGGTGCATGAGACAAGACAGTGTAAGAGATTTATGAAAGCAAGGACAGAGGAGGAGGTCAGATGTTGCTGCATTACCGCCTCTCCACATTAGTACAGTGTATTCTTTATACATTCCATCCTGAAACAGGTCATTAGTACTGAGGATAGTGAGCTTTCCACCAGCCCGGCCCCTCATCTCTGCCTCTCTTTATCTCCCTCTTCGTCTACCATGTCTGCTGTGGCCTGAGTTCTGTGTGCCTGTCTGTCTGCCTGCTAGTGTATGTGTGTGTGTGTGTGTGTGTGTGTATGAATGAGGCCTCTCTGTCTCAGCCAGTGTGCCCATCCAGCCGTGTCCTCGCTCTGCATCTCCTCTGGTGTTTCACTAAACATGCTTGATTAGGCAAAGTACATTCCCAGCCCTCTAATGGCCTGATGAACCCCTGAGAAGATTACTACAGACACATCAGCCCTGGGAGGGAGGTGCACGTTCAACCAGTTCTTTACCCCTCCGCTAACCACCAGCCACACACACACACACATGCAGGCATGCATATACACAATCTCTGCAGGGCCCTTTAACCAAATGTGGGATGCAATTGAATTAAGATCAGAAATAGAGCTCAGGCTTGAAATAGGCCAACAATGACTGGTTCTGGGAAATGTACTACACATGATGTTATCTTACTGACTGCATAATTTGATTACCTTTGTTCACCATTACAGGGCAGCTAAAGAACTCAGATGTAACCTCATGCAGGTCGGTCTGTTTATTAGAGCCATCATCCTCCCCCTTCTTTACATACTTCATGTCATTCCCACTCCTCTCACAACAGCTGCACCTCATCCTCTTCTTCTTCTCCCTCGACTTCTTCTTCTTCTTCTTCTTACAAGCCACTTTTATTACCAGCTGACTCACACTATCTGACTTCACACTCAAACTCACACACTCAAGTAATATCTCTACCCAGGCTTTGCTTTCGTCCTGTTTGTCACTGTTAAAGGTTAGGTAGTTAATTAAGTAAGTTGGTGACAGAAACAGAAATCAAACTAATTTACAAAATCCTGCTTTATTTCACACCCAATCCTTAATGTGTTACAATTTTGTTAGACATTTTCAAAGCTTCTCATACGGTAAATTGGTTTCCTTTCCTTTGAAATTATTTTGTTTGGCTTTTTTTGTAGCACACATTGCCTCCAGTTCTGCACACACACATTTTCCCTCTTTATCTCATCCCGGCACATATTGTCACACACACACTTGAAATTCCCACCCAGCCCACATGGCCCAGTCTGTGTGTGTATGTCATTATTCATCAGGTTGTGTTTGTGTATGAAGAGACCATGCCTTTCTGTTTTGGGGTTGTTTATGCCATGTGGCCCAGTGATGAGATGCCCCCCAGCCAATAACTGCCATCTTGCCCTGCGGTGCTCCTGCACTGTACTGTACTGTCTGTGCTCTATGCCCTAGAAAGAGACCAGAAACAGAGGCTAACTTGTATTAAATCCACTATCACAAGTGAGAAGCAGTGACATGAAACTGTTTTTTTCCAAGCCAATGCACGGGAGGAATAAGCACAAAAAGGCGAAAACAAAATCAACATTTGCATTTTTGTAAAATTGTAGATGTATTTAGTCAGCACTGATCATTTTTGTCAAGTTTGTTTCTGTGGTAGATATTTGGTTTGAAATTATATGGGATATTGTTGTATATGATTTCCATTTCAATTCTCTGGTGTGCCGGATTTGATGATGACAATGAAGACGAACTTGATGACTATCATTATTATTATATTGACAGTGACAATGAAGCAGTACTGTGATCCGAGCTGTTCTGTTTGGATGCTGAATCTGATAGGAGAAAGTGGAAGAGGAGGGAACGAATTAACCCAAACAGACTGAGGTTCAGAAAGAGGGAGAAAGTGGAGTCTCCTGCTACTGTGAAGGACCCGCCATCCTGTGGCTCTCACCAGAGGCTGGCCCCCCACCATCGCCCCGGGTACCTCGGGGCCCAGTGTCATCAGATGACAACACATGTTCCTACTACGTGTACATAACCTTGATGCTTACATGTAATTAAAGTGCAGTAGCTGCATGACGACACAGCCTCTGTGTGTGTACAGAAGTAGCGACGTGTGAATTTGTACAGTACATGCAAGTGTGTGTGCTTGTGTCCGCGAAGAAATCTGTTTGTCGTCACGCAAAAAGCAACACGTGCATGCACCTTCCAACAACTGCACAGAACACACATACATTAGACACAAACACACATACACAAACACACCCCAGCAGTTGTTCACCATTCTCCACATTGTCCTGAGCTCTGCCTGTCACTCCGCATGGAGACTTTGCTCTATGTCAACTTTCTTATTCTAATAAACCACTCAGACATTGAACTTCATGTTGTGTTCATTGATGGTTAACTTAACTTGTTGATTTTAATTTATGTAGGCCTAATTATAATTTGATATTAGGATTTTTAAAAACCGGTGTGTGTGTGTGTGTGTGTGTGTGTGTGTATGTGTGTGTGTTGAAATATGAAATGAATCCACAGTTACACATTGCAGATGTGAATAATATAATTTGTTCGCTGGGTGTGTCTGGATCGTGGTATTGACAAGGAGGTCTTGAATTACAGGGGGATCAGAGTCGGGTCTAACCCCTTTGAATCCCCCACAAAAGATGTAAAAAAAAAAATAAAAAAACGGCGGCTCAGTTGTGCAATCACTAAGATCACACTCACTTGTAATTGTAAACATTACAATGTATGGATTCCATATTCTTGCCACCGAGAAATCAATGATTTTTTCGTTTTCAGACACCCCTAAAGTGGACCATACCATTTCTTCGCCTTTACCCGTTGAACGTCTCCTTTACGTAAATGAGTTTGTTGCTGCTGTGCATCGCGGACACCCCTGTAGGCTAATGTAGGTAAAAAGCTGTTGCTAACTATCATGCTTGTGTAATACACCTTATTCTCATACAATTTTCGATTATAGTCATCTCTAGGTTACACTGAGTTAATTATCTATGGATGAATAACAGATTTTGGTTTCTAGCTTAGTTTAGCCGGAAGTTACTATTTAGCTGAAGCGTTGGCTAGCTGATAGTGACCTCCTCCATTGTCAGTGTTCATTTCATAACCAGTGCCAAAATGTGTCCCATTTTAGCAAGTAATGGGGCTCCTTCATGAGTAGTGACACAGCAGAGGAAGTTAACTTTGTGTGGTTTCTTTTATCTTGTTTTTATTGGCTTCTCCAGTATGATGGCCACCCCTTGTTTTCATTCAGGAATTCATTAGTTTTACCTGGCTGGGTAGTTGATTATATGTTGTATGTTGATTGATAGTTGGGTAGTAGATACTGATCACTGCAAACCAGGAACTCCCCACAAGAGCTGCAGTTTTTGAGATGCTCTGACCCAGTGTAGCCATCACAGTTTGGCCCTTGTCAAACTGGCTCAAATCCTTACGCTTGGCCATGGAACACAAACAGAGGAGAAAAGTGTATCGACAAAACTGAGATGTGGAAGAATACATCAATACCAAGGAGAGTATAACATTGTTTACCAAGGAGCTCATACAGTTCTGATCACCATCATGTGGGAACAAGACAATTCACCATCCAAGATGTTGAACACCATGTTGGAATTTGTCCTGCAGTCCTCTTTTCCTGGGAAGTGGAGCATGATTTTATCCCACATGAGTCAACATTGCTTGAAATCTTTACCAATACTAGTAACTGAGTCAGAACTCATCAGAGTCATTTAAACTTATGGTGGAGTCTTCAAGGAGAAAGGCCAGCAAGAAGATCAAAGCAGAAGGTAGGCTCTCTGTTATATTCTTATTCACACATTATGGACTAAATTAATTGAAGAAATAAAATATATTCTTGTCTCCAAGTTGTTGTGGAAGTTCTTGACATTGGTTGTTTTATACTGTATCATCTTGTCTATATCACGATATTTGATATGGTAAAAGTCCTGTGTGATACAGGTTATTTTTTGGCACACAGAGCAATATCAATCAATCAGTGTGTGTATGTGTGTTCATGAAATTGATAGCTGATATGTTGATATTGTTGCTGGCGAGCCAGGAAAGTACTGTATCGTAAACAGGTGTTTCCAAAAGATAGCACCCTCCACTGAGCACCCATAATTCAAAACCTGGACTGTGTGTTAAATGGACAGCAGGGGGTCAAAGACTTTATGCCCAGGGACTACTGCGGTGTTAATCTAGGCCTGACAATCGCACTGGCTAACAAACAGGAAATGCAATACCCTGTCAAAACCCACTCAAGCTCAAGCAAGATGTCAACTGAAACATGAGGCAAAAAAACATAAAAATTGCACGCATATTTGGTTGTTCAACAAAAATGGTTATCTTGTTAATTTTTATTCTTTCAGATAAATACTTTGCCATCCCCTGAGAAAAAAAACACAGTACGTAAATGTAATTAATGAAAATGAACTGAAGTATAAACCAAAGTTGGTGAGTGAGCAGGCGCTGTAGTGTAGTACCATCAGTCTTCACTAGAAGGTGCAGTTGCTTCATAAGAAGATGATTACAAAAAATGCCACAAGGTAGCAGCAAAACTTGTACATATTCAGTAAAACAGTCACAAGAAGAAGTTTAAATCAGTGAGATGAATTGTCATTTACCTGTCAGTAGGTATTGCCCCATGTAGACAGACATTTATCACCCTCTTTCTTGACCCTCTTCACTGTACTCCCACTCCTCCCCAGCTCTTCATCTCTGGGGAGCCTATCAGGCCATTTCACATCTGTTGAGTGGTGGAGGACCGTGAGGACCTGTCAGGGGCTCTCATTCACTGGTGTTTTATAGGACTGAAGCCCTCCATTGCTGCAGTACTCAAGTGATAGAAAAAATGGAAGAGGGTGGGAGGAAGAGGGGGAAGGTGGGGAAGGTGGTGGCCACTGTGTCCCACACTGTCTGTGTTTCCAATTCCCCAGGATTGGCATCCTTGTTTATTCTCCTCTGTAGATTTAGGGAGTTCTTGTGCCAACTTCTAGATAATTTACAACTTGTTTACACCTGCTCTGTGTCCTATTAGGCCCATCTATCTATCTATCTATCTATCTATCTATCTATCTATCTATCTATCTATCTGTCTATCTATCTATCTGTCTATCTATCTATCTATCTATCTATCTATCTATCTATCTATCTATCTATCTATCTATCTATCTATCTATCTATCTGTCTATCTGTCTGTCTGTCTGTCTGTCTGTCTGTCTGTCCGTCCCCCCTCCACCCACACTCTCTCTCTCTCTCATTGTGATGAATCTGATTAATGAAGAGGCTGAAACAGTGCCAGTGGGTACTCTCCTTGATTTGACTCCCTACTCCACAGCTGAGCTCCACATTATGCAGCTTTCATCTATCTCACCATCTCAATATTTGGATTCCAGGTAGCCATTTTTATTCAGCTAGGTATCCTTTTTCCACTCTTCTTATACTTACTTTGCTCTTGATAATCTACAGCCACAATGTTGCTTTACATCAACACAGTATTACAGTTACCATAATAACTTACTGATGTGAAGCAGGTAATATTAATCATGTTGCTCCAGGCTTAGTTGAACTTCCAACATATTATAATTAGCACTTGTGCTGCACTTGAAGTACAACAAGATGTTAGGAGGTTTTGTTGGCATTTTGCTAGAGAAACTCTACACTTAGGATTTAGCTCAACAAGCCACTAGGGGGCAGCAAAGACAACATGTACTGCAGTGAATAATTGGTGATGTCATTGTTTTATTTATTTATGTGTTTTAGAATTTTATATGTTTAACGTACAATGTTGCACTTGGTCTATGTTGTCTTTTTATTGGCCACAGCAAATTTCCCAACTGGTGGGACAATAAAGCTTATCTTAAATGTTATGTTATTAAAAAAAAAATATCAACATAAATGAGAATCCATTACATTTGGTTTCTGTGCAGAAGATGCCCAGAGAGGGTCTGAGGAGTTGGGTGCTGAGTGGTGGACAGTGAGCAGCTTGTTCACTGAGTCTGTTGTGAATGAGAAGATCTTAACACAGGAGCTTCAATCTGCTAAAAGATGGAGAAAGGTCTAACCTACTAATGTTGAAGAGCTGGTCTTAACCAGTCTGGTGTCTGCAGGTTGGCTGAACAGTTTTCTGAGTTTTGAGATGCAAAGTTTGGAATGACAGGTGCTGATGGAGCTCAAAGGAAGTTTAATTATTTCTTTGACAAGATTAAACTTGCCATTTCTGTACTGAGCAGGGGGACAAGAGACTTGGACGGAGCAACAAAATAGTTAACCAGGACAGATTAGGAGCAGCAGTGATGCTTTAGGTGCACCTGATAGATGTAAACCCAGGCAGAGTTGTATCAGTGTGTCAGAAGGATAAAGAGAGAGCAGCAGCAGCACCAGCAGCAGTGAGGCAGGAGATCTCAGGGTTTGACAAAGAAACCAAATGATTCAGGACATATCTGAAACATGGGAGGTTTGCTGTGCTGACAACTGGTTAGAACTGGACATTATGTGGGTGGGTCACATCAGATAATTGAGCACTGGACTGAAGAGCAATATTAAAAGGAGGCACCAAGGAACAAGTAGTCAGGATTTCACTGGACAAAGTAGAATTTCAGGCACAGAGATGGCACATTTTGTTGTAGCGGGCCATTTCAACACCTTCAGTGTGGAGGTTTCTCACCAAGGGGCTTCTGTGGAGTCATTAAAGGGTGAGGACAAAGACGTTGACCTCAGAATTCAGGCAATTGGGAGGGAATTTTTTAAGACTGATAAACTATCTGTGGGGGAGGGAGTGCTGGAGCAGGCTTCACCTGCTGAGGTCACTGAGGTGGTGCACAGGTAAGTGCCACCATGCACAGTGTTACAAACCTGAACAGCGTTTTTTTTTCTCTGTTTTCATTGGAGATTGGTTGGTCAGTTGTTTAATTGTGAATGTGGAAAATGTCTGAGAAGAGATTGACATTTTTCATGAGAGAGTAGCAAGTACGATAATTAAACATTCCCCATGCAAATGTTCTGTTTTTCACCGTTTGTGCATAGCAACCACCTGCTGACAGCAGCTACCCATGCACAGAGGAGTTACAGGGAATTAGATAGATTTACGCTGCAGCTCATTATTTGTTGTCTTTGCATGTTGAAAATACAGCCCAGACTTTCATCACCATGACAACACCACACATCCTCTCAAGAGGAAGGTTCAGGTGTACATAGGGATAGTGCTATCCTCTTCCTGACTTTTTACAAACCACATCCTCTTACCTCAACAGTTTGCCTTAACCTTTTATGTTAACCCACTTGATGTTTTCAGGGTGTTTCCACAGCCAGTTTCTAAAATTTAGTTGGCTCTGTTGCATGACATGTGCTCCAGGAATCTTTTCCAAAATTTAAAAAGAAAAATGTAAGTACATTTAATTTCTGCATGCACTGAGTGCACGTGCTCCTGTGAAATGTCATTAGTTCTGTAGGTACGTCATAAACCAAAAACACTGAATAAACTGGAATTTTGACTTGAAGATGGCTCTAAATAAAAACTCAGGGCATCATCATAGTGATTGGATTTCATCCCTAGGGGAAGATGAGTGTTGAGCGCCATGTTCATCCAGTAAGATTTCACTCACCATTAAACTGTCAACCTCAAGGTGGAAAAATCTGGATAATCAAAGTCAAGATTTATTATTTGTTAAAATGTATTACATTATTTCCATGTAGGGTTGCAGGGGGCTGCAGCTAATCAGCTGACATAGAGGGAGGCTGGGGTTCACTATGGACAGGCTGCCAGCTGACATGTTGAGACAAACAACTTCACACACTCACATTGACACCCATGGGCAGTTCTGAGTTGCCAATCAACCTGACGTGGGGGGGGGCCCTGAGATAACCCATTCAAGGAGAACATGCAAGATGTTAGCACTTAGCCCCAAATGTTGCATACACAAGTTCCTACTTGATTAGTGCACGTTAATATGGTTTACAGACAGCCTTTTCTGTTTATCGCTCAATAAAAACCATCATCCTTACAGGCCAAGAGAAGTCTGTGTTATATAAGAGCAGTGTTACTGACATACCGTTGTTTTCAATCTGCTACTTGGCCAATAAATATAACATACTGCATCTGTAGTGAAGAGAGAAAAAATATTGCAGGTGCTTTGCAACAACAATCTTGACCATCAGGGGGCGCTGTAAGCCTAGCGAGCTGAAACCACTCAAATCCATAAGGTTCAATTTAATTATTCCCTTGTAGTCGATTTCTTTCCTCCAGTTTTATAGCCAGCCTGACTTAATGACAGATCAAATTAAACCAATTTAATGCACCTTTTCACCAGTTTTAAGACTATTTCACACTTAATTCTAAAATGTTTTAAATAATTCACAGTGAATGTCTGGAATGTATAATAACCAACTGAGAATCACAAGTGGGTATGAGAGGCAAAAAGCATGTGGGGGGAAATACAACCCAGAGAGAGAGAGGGAGGAGGGTTAAATTCAGAGGAGCTGGATTTGTTAGGCAGGTCCCTAAAATCTACTTTGGGAGCTTGAGTGGGAGCAGAGAGCCCCCAGGTGGACATATAGAGACATAAAAAGCAGAGGGGAGAGAGTTTATGGCTCATTGTTGCTTATCTTTTATCAAAAGGAGCACCTGTTTCTGCATGAACTGGAAGACCTGTAGAAATGTTGAGTGTTTTACTGACTGGAAATTCTTCCGTTTTGAGGACATATCAGGGATGTTACACTCAAGTTGCATGCATTGCAAGCAAACGTTATGTAATTAGTGATTCTTATTTAGGTCTCCACTGGGAACATCCCAGCCAGCCAGGCCACATGGTGATCCCTGTGAAGACAACTACCCAACTGCCGTTACGGGCCGTGTGACTGTTGAAAGGCCTTCAAACTGGTTCCTCCAGCTCAGGAACAATCACACCACCCTGGTCCACATGAGATCATACTTTGTTATTTAGATATGATGAGGCATGGTGATGGTTTAGAAGCGGTGGCTCTGTAAATAGACATCACATCTTACTATTGGTGCGTAAATCTGTGACAACTCTGCATTCTTTTTTTTCATTATTTTTCTGTGCGGCAACAAACAACATTGTATTTAGAAATGCAGGAGGGGCTGAGTAAATAGGTCAGTTCAACTCAGTTCACTGCAGAAAGTAAGCTCTGCAGTTAACCTCGGCTGACCATGTTTAATTCACTTTACTGTAACTGCTGAGCTGTGTATCAACACAGAAAACCACTGCCTAAGTGTTGTGCAGCTTTTCCAAATCCTATTGCTATATCCTTTACATCTCATTATTTGTCATCTTAATGCATTTTTGCACTGTTATTTTTGACTGATTTCTAAATTGAGTTTGACTGCTGTACGTTTTGAGCCGTAACCCCCACCAGTCACACATGATATGCACATCTGTGAGTCACAGAGAGCACGTATATAGGCCGTAATTGCAGTCAGCAGCATTTGTGGCTGTGTAGGTGTAATTGGAAAATCAGCAGGATGCGCGAGCAAATGTGGCGTTCTAATTGGCAAGTCAGCAGGGTGTACAGCTTCATCCTGCGCAGACAGCTTCGGCAACAAACATCTTCATGAACATTATAATCGCTGAGGTCTGGATGAGGTGTGTTTTTCATCACTTTCCCTCACGCCATTACAAAGAAATACTCAAAGACTATATGTTTTATTACCCCAGGGTGCTCTGTACGTGAGCTGTAAGCACAACAAGTTATCCTTGCTGTGCATCATGGTATATAAAACAATAGGGGATTGTATGTCCTGTGAGCTTGGGCTTGTCATACTTCCACAGTATCTTAGCATGAAGTTATACCTAAGGGGAACTGCAATAACACTGAGTTACAGTAAGGTACATGCATCTGGTGGGGGTCTACAGTCATACTGTGTAGTTGCAGTTCCATAAGTTGAGGATCCACCAAGAGAAAGAGGAACAGACAAAGAGAAAAGCAAACCAAGTAATAAGAATGAAGTTTTTGACAGCTTTTACATGCTCACCACCCCAGCCAGCTGACCCATAAAAACCCCACTTACCACCATAGAGACCCAGGCGTTCACCTCATCCTTCCAGGAAGCAGCACAAAGCATCTCATCTTTTTTAGAGGTGACAGCCATCAGACAGTGTGTGAAATTGCAACAACCTCAGCTAATTAGTAACTTGCTTAAATAAGAGGGTTCAAATATCCCAAACTGCCTTTAATCAGAATCAGAAATTACTTTATTGATACCTGTAGGGAAGGGTCTTTTGGTACAACCTAGCTGTTTGCTCTCCCAGTTTCACTGTATTTCCTATTGTCCCTATAGTATACATCTTGAGATAAATACTCCCATCAAACAAGTGTTCATGTTTTTTTCCCTGTGCATTTGATATATAAATCTGGTGTGAAGTGCCTCTTTCCACCCTTTAGATTCTGTATGTCATCTTCCTCTGGAGAGAGAATATATTCAGTGATAGGAAGAAATGACATCTTTCTACTTGAGTAGACAGCTGTAGTAGCTATTAAATATAATACAGTACATGATTTTTTTTATGTTACTGCACCTATAATGTTCACAAAACATCATAATACACTGTTTCCAACTATTATTCATATCATTCAGTTGTATTAGATATTGGTAATGATGATAATTGTGATGAGATAATGATGCCATTTTGCTTCTGTATGCACTTACAAATTGTCTGTACCCTCTCTCAGTTTCTGACTGTGTGGACTATTTACAGGAGTTTGATCATTTTTATAAAAAGCAGTCTGTGCCCAGACAACCGGATAAAATAAGCAGCTTTTGACAGAAGAGATATTTTGCATATCAAAGTGTCTGTGGCAGTAACACAGACCCAGAGACTCCAGTCTGACAGGCTATGCAGCATAGAGCAAAATTGCCCAATTATCCTACAATCGGACATGATATCATAAAAAGACAGTAGTGTTCAGGGTAAAAAGAAAAAGGTTGTTGGGGGGAAAAAAAAGTCATATTTTTAAGTTTCTCTTTCCTTAGTGAGTAAAATAATTGTTTTTATCCTGTGGTGAAAAAACTGTGGCTTTTACACACATTTGCAGTAATTGGAATTAAAAGAAAATATACCTGATATCTTGCATTACATTCAATTAGAATATCATTAGCTAGCATCTTTCATTCCTTCATTCCCATCAATTACCAAACTTCTACATGTAGGACAGTGTTTTCTTGTGATTGAATTGAGGCCTTTTTTTGTTATGTGTCTGTTTCTGGCTGCTTGCGTAGCAAGACAGCACAACACATAAAAGGTGGTCAACTTGTAGATGTCAGAGTTTATTGGGGCAGTAGAGCAGAATGTTGTTTCATTGGTGAATCCTTTGTCCCATTTCGGTTCTCTAGTTTGCAGCCCTTTTCAGTGCAATCTCCACTTTTTGCCTCAATCTCTTTCCAAATTAACCAGTAAACTGTCCTCATTTTTTTCTTTGCTCCTGCACACAAAGGTGTTTATTTGCTTTATGTGATGCCGAGATTACCTCTGCCATTGTCCAGCTGCACGGGTTGGTGAGGCAACCAGGCGTGTCCATGGAAACGCAGTTCAGGGGTCAGTGTGTTGCAGATGTACTTTGCTGTGACAAGAAAAAAAACTGTAAATTGACGTGTCGTGACTAAACTTTGAGTGAATCCTGGGTTTACGTACTGTGCTGATTCCTCTTCATGATCAAGCATACATACATTTATATACAAACACAAAAGGAGCATGCACGCACACGTATCTGTATATTCTGTCTCTGTGCTGTTATTGTGTTTGTAACCCATATGTTCATGCGTTAAAATATTATTTCACTTTATATTATCATTTCATTTTAATTTGAGCATTTTCTCAGTTTGTTGTCTCTTTCGACTTGTCTTTTTTATATTACCAATTTCTTGACAGTGTTAAGAGTTAAATTGATATCACTGTACATCACAGTACATAAACACACACCAGCAAAAGAACAAACACACTCACATCACATGCATTGCTCTCAGCAATCACTCAGATGCTTATCAATGAGTGTGTGTGTTGTGGTTAGAAATTTGTGTCAGTGTGTCAGTCCCTGTCCTGGTGATTAGCTGTGGTACTGATGTGCTGTAATACAATGAGGGTTGGATTAATTGAAAACTGAGCCTCCTCTGAGCCGTTATAGATCATTCACTGTGATACGTCTTATCTTGTGCCTGGTCTTACCACAGTCCGCTAACCGCAGCAAAACTGAAAGTGAGACCAACAGGACTGATACACAGCACTCTCTGTCTCTGACCCGGTCAACACGGCCACTTCACTCACCTGAATGTCACAGACTCATTTCTAGAGCACCATTTTTTTAAGGACAGATGCAGTGTGAGTCTATGGTGTGGTTCATGCTCCAGTGCAGAAGATCTAAGAGGCTTGGGAGAAAAATGTCAGCTAATGCAGAATATATCACATTAGATTTTGAACAAAGTGGGTTTCGGACAAAAAAGAAACGTGCAGTTGTTAAGGACGCATGAATTAATGACTTTGCTCGGTTTGCAGCCAGATGTTTTAATGTCTGTGAGCAAAGATACAGTAAATCTGAGTCTGCATGTGACAATCAAAACACACGTCATAATCACTGTGTGTGTGTATGAGAGAGATTTCAGTTGAGTTTGAGACCATTTTATTTCTTTTTTGAGTATATATTTGGGCTTTTATGCCTTTTAATCGATAGGACAGCTGTAGAGACAGGGAGAGGGGGAATGACATGCAGCGAAAAAGCCACTGGTGAAATCGAACCATATCCACTGTGGAGTGGTCATTAAACGTTAAGTGTCATTAAACCTTTTTTTTGTTTGTGTTCAGGCGCTTCCTTATAATTACAGGGAAGGACTGTGTGGAGACCATCACAACCATCTCTCAACAGCACACAAATCAATCGGACCTTTATGGTCAAGTTGCTGAATGTAGGTCACTTTTCATTAAAGGCATGGGACAGTTCACTAGGAGTTTACTAAATGGCAATGAGTATGAGGCAAAAGATTTCAATTAAACGCTTTGTTCAGAACAGTGATCGCCTGGTTAATATCATCCCCACAGTGATGCGTGATGGTGGTAGCATCATGCTTTTGTTGGAGAAGCTCGAAGATGGCAGATTATGCCCATGGTGTTTGCAGCTTTCTGTGTACACAAGCCAGTATGACCTGAGGTCAACCTGTTGGGGGTAAGAAATACTTATAGCTTCATTTAAAGGTTCACAATGGCAATCATATAACGTGTATATTTTCGTTCACACCTACATTTGAGCTTTTATTCTCTCGTTATGCATGTCCACTACACTGTATGGCGTTTTCATCCGACATCACCATTCTATTCATTCCTGCATTCATCACTGTCTGCTTTGTGCGTCATACAATTAACAGGATGAGAAAGCCCATATGTAAGATGAATAGGGAAATTTTAGTCCAACAGATACATGACGGCTTTGTTGAGATGTCTCTTTCTGCACATCCTGTATCACACCCATGCAATGCCTGTTTCTTTACATCAATGTATTCTTCTGGTTTCACATGAGGTAATATAACACCACGCTCTTTGCTAGTAGTTATGACCAGATAGATAATGAATAGAACAACACTGTTGCCTGCAAAAGGGTCACCACTCACAATCCTTGAGGCTGCAAAGCAATATCAAGATTTAAAATACTATAGAGTCAGAGTGACTCAGAGAGCTCTCTATATAGCCTTCAAATAGATTCAATTACTTGATTACAGCCACTGGTAATTTGGTTACCTTCAAGTGTAATTTTATAATTTTCCACTGATTGCCTCTGTTCTTGCACACCCTGTAAGAGCAGCTGTGTGAGCAAAACATCACTTAATTTCCGCTGGTTTTCTCCAAATACGTTGTAAGACCGACTTTTTCCTGTAACCACACCCACATCACACAGCATGAGAACAATTGGTCTCCATGACAATAGATTAGCAGCTATGTGCGTTTGTGTGCATGTGTGTGGGTGTACGTCTCCCCTTGGACTTTGTGTTCAGTGATATAAGTCTCTTTGTTTTCTAACAACCTGATGAGAAAGGAGGGATTTTATCACTACTTTCTTTTGTGATGGTTGTCAAGGAACATGAAAGGAGCTAAGCAGTACCCCATTTTCCATTTCTAATTTGTTTATGTACACTAAGACTTTTTTTTTTTTGGCTGCAAATGTAATGGTGAATACTGGCCATCCTCCTGTCCAGCTGTCACATTAATAATTACACTTCAACATACAAGAGTATGTGTTTACATGTGAAAAATGGTGTGTTTATACTACTTTACTTTACATTATAAGCCACAAATACCTCTTACTTCTTTCCCTCTCTCTCTAGCTCTTTTTCTGTGTGTCCACATAATCCATTTACTGCTTTTATCTACAGATTGCACAACTGATCACAAGTTGCAATCACAAGATGTGGAACAATCACAAAGTCTGTGAAACAGGACAGGAAAACAGAAATATCTTTGTTGTCTTGTTTGTGTCCTCATTTCTAAGGCTGGCGTGCTGCGCCACATTTTTTTGCAAATTCACTTTATTCTCACAAACAGTTAAATTAAATGTCCCTTGCTTTTAGGGGCATGTGGACACATAAATTGACAAAAAGAAAATGGAAATAAAAAAGATGTGTGAAATGAATTAATTCTTAAAATCTTAATCTGGGTCAGATGGACTATCCTGGGGCAAAATGCAATCTATTATTCACAACTCGTGGCACAGTTTGCATCAGGTCAGACTAATTAGGGGTTGTTTACTAATACTTTGTTATGTAATGAGAGATTTTTACACTCTAAAGATAAGTACGTTATGTTCACATTACATTATATGTACTAGCAAACAGATGCTGCAGTTTCTGAGCCAAGACATACCATACCACATATACATCGTCATGTATTTACAATTCAATTATAGCAGACAGCAAGTTAAGGTAATTCAGTTTGACAAATTGTCTTAAATAGCATTTAGTGTAATTCCCAGAAACTGATACGATTCGATGAGAAATTTACTTATTAAGTATTTAAATAGGACCTTGGGCCTTTCACAATTTGGCCTTGTGTGTGATTAAACATTATTCTCATTTTATTTCCCACCGGAAGTAGGGTTAGCTGCTTTTTGAGGGTTCGGATCACAGCCAAAAGAAAATTCTAATATGTATCTCATATGTTCTAAGAAGTTTTTATGCAAGCGGTAACAATGAAAGACCTTTTCTTTTTCAAAGATAACCTGCAAATTCTCATGAGAAAAACAATAAAGTGTCAGTGTGATCTCATCTAATGACTCTATATTGAGTCTCTGGCCAGAGATTAGATTAAAGCTCCCAGGAATGTCTCTGAATATTATTGAGGGGGCTATGAGCAGGAAATAATAAATCCAAGGCAAAATTTCTCCTGAAATCCAATTCATTCAATTGAGCTGCACTGTATATAGTCAAAAAAATCTGTGTTATCTGTCTAGCCCATCTTTTCCAGCACAATGATGCTGCTACGAATGTTTTCATTGCTACATTCTCAACTACTTTGCAAGAGGTATGGCATCATTTGTAGAATAATGAGTATTACCTTCATTACCTTCACCACATACCAACAAGCTCTGAATGCAGTTTTTAAGCCTTGTATCATCTGTTAAAGCTGCTGCTCTCCAACAGCTGCTCTCTGAAAGGATATTGAGACTCCAGGTTATTCTAGCAGTAATAACAGGCTGTGAATGCTTCACTGCTGTTAAATGTGGCGCCTTTGTGTATGAATGTAAATACAATATGTTGCTGCGCAGGATGTTAAGGGT
>OMNW01007050.1:14813-30359 GCA_900303245.1 Selene dorsalis | reverse complement strand
CGATTAAAAAAAAAAAAAAAAAAAAAAAAAAAATGAAACCCCTTGTGTGTATAAATAAGCCGTGTAAGTGAAGCTCTCTATTTCTGTTCCAAACTGTGTTGAATCTGGCGGATCATGGTTCAAACCGGATAGAAGCTCAGACAAAATTCTTTTAAACATGAAAAGCAGACGACAACATGAGAAGAGACTTGAAGAAAAAAAAAAAATCATAAAGTTACATTTTTATCCTGTAAATTAGTGAACTGCTGCGTTGAAGGAACAAACAAGCTCTGAAACAAACTGAGTATAGGTAGTCGGTGGAAGGAGAAAAAAAAAAAATGAAACAAGTGGAAGGTGCAGGAAAAACTTTCATTTTTCCAGAAGATGGATGACACCCGGCGCGGCGCCCAGCAGTCGCCCAGAGTTCCTCCTGGAATAAATCCTGAGGGGCAGAGGCTGTGAAAGCAATGGCCAGTCTCCCAGTGCAATACTGCATCAAAGTGTTGTAAATACAGCAGCGCGTCCTGTTACCCATTCGTCTTTGTGTGAAATCACTCTCCGTCTTGTATACCTGCGTGTACAGGAGGGCGAGAGCAGTGGAGCTGCGGTTAATAACTTGAGTGTTGGGCTTTAAAGAGTCTGAAGGAGGTGATTGAGATGCTTTCACTTGATATAAGTATGGTTAAAGAGACAGCTTGACGTTTTCTTACTGAAAGTCATAAGGAATGACTGATACCGCTTGTAGAGTCTGTTTAATATGAAGCTACAGGAGAACGGTAGCTTAGTATAGAGACTGGAAAAAGAAAGTCCACCTATACCAGTACACCGGAAGCTCATGAATTCACATGGTCTCGTACCTGCAAACAACAGGTACGAGAGCACAGGGAGGAGCAGCAAGACCCGGCCAAGAAAACCCACAACTTGTCATTTTACACTTCACCTTTCTGTTGGTTCAAATGGATTTGATGTAACATTTAAATTTGTGAGCTTTAGAGGTGCTGGTGGGCGGATTTTGTTAACTTTCTTCACAGCCAGGCTTAGCTGCCCCCCAGCTTTGTGTCTTTTATGCTAAGCTAAGCTAAATGTTGTCAGGCTCCGGCTTAATTTTCACCCAAAAGACATGATTTTGGTATCAATCGTCTCATCGAACTCCCAGCAAGAAGGCGAACAAGTGTATTTTACAAAACAGGCCAAAGTTGTTTCCTTTTTTCTTTTTTTTTTCTTTAAAGGAGTGGCTTGGCGACAGGAGCCTCAACAGTTTTCTGATAGAGTGGCACTCACATTAGTTACAGGAACAATGACTTTAATGGATTTTCAGCACATATCAATCAATGGCTTCTTATGTACAATATCATCGTCTGAATGATTTGACACAAATAAGGCATTTCAAGTATCGAAAACAACCTACTGGTAACACGTTTTTGGTGAATCAATCAGTTTCAGGGGAGCTGACACATTACCAGTTTTGAACTGGTAAAGTCTTTAAGGAGGTGATCAAAAAGGCCAACTAGTACCATACAAACAAGTGGTAAAATGTACAGTATCAAGACACATGAGCTGTACTTGTAAAACATCTCCCTCGTGATGCATCTGCTTTCCGTCGTCACGTCGACCGTCCATGACCTCGTCAAAGCTTTGGCTGTGTTGGGTTAAGAAGAGGGAGGGTCAAGACAGCATTCAGGGACATCGGATGATCGATATTCACCACCACCATAAAGAAAGTTCATGTGCACAAGAAATGACAAACAATTTATATACAATATTTTTCCTCTTGGAATATTAAAAAGAGAAAATAAAATCCTGAGGGCTGTCAACTACTGGTCTTCTCATCCCACGTCCTTTGATGTACTCCTCTCCTGTCTGGTGCCTCCTAGTAGACATCTGTCTCACTGATGTCTGACGGGGGACATCAGATGCTATCCCGATATTAATCCAAAAGCAGACATTCATGTTCCGTCTCAAAGTTGGAAAGAAATGATGAAAATGTATTCATTACAAGGTTATGATGAAGTTCCCCGCAGGCAGCTTGGAGCGTCGGTATTTTCAGAAGCCTTGAGCAGGATGTGCTTTACGTATTCTACATCTTTTTTTTCTCTCTCTTTTTTTTTTTTTACACTTTAATCTGAGAAGTGTTCACATTTCTTAAAGCAACAATAGGTTCATTGTCTTTGTGGTAATTGGTCCTGTGACAGTGCTGAAAAGAGAAGGAAATACATATTTAAAAAAGGGACGTAAATATCACAGAGATGAATATAAATCATATGTTTTGCCCTTTACAAAGCTTGGCAATTAAGACATTTGAAAGAAATTAATTAGCATGTTGGTGTCCCAGAAAAAAAAAGTATGAGGCTGACCTGCAAATTAACCTTTGCACCAGACGCATTCCCTTGCGTCCTTTCTGGAAAGTGTTAATATGTTGATGTTGTGTATGGCTGAGTGTTCTGGCAAGAGAAAAAAAGGGGGAGGAAATGAAAGGGGTTAGTGCTTTGTTATTAACAATCAGTTTGCAGTGAAATACAGTCCTGGTAACTATGCTGTTTTGTTGATGCCGCTGCTGGTGTCAAATAGTGTGCTACATTTCTATCCCACTGTTCTGCTATATAACATCTAGTTTCCCGCGGTCAAGAGAGGTTATCTTACCCTTGTGGTTTTGATTTTGTTGCCAGCGTAGCACATCCAGCCTGAGTTGTCAGGGAGCGTCTTGCATTCCTCCCCCTCCAGGCAAGGCTCCATCTCACACCACCACTTCCCAATTACTATGGATGCTACAGGCAACAAAGACAAGAGAAATGGTGATGCAGGTACCTTTCACCCTAACAGAGTGCGAAGCCAGATAGCACAGTCCAGCAGTTTGCAGATAAATGACCATTAGGTGGGCTGTGAGCTAGTCCTAATTATCAAATGTGTCATATTAAAAGGTAAGTAATTTGGCCGTGCATGTCACATGCATGTGCTTGTTTCAAAACCATTGCTTATTACAATGCAGATTCTTGATTAGAAGCCAGTTGCACATGAATGCAGAGGGTGGAACTGATTCTTTTCATTGAGTGAGGGGATCGGTGGGTGTGACTGTGACTTGACTTTAATGCACGCCACAGTTCTGTCGTCAGGAAAGAAAATTGCCTTAAATACAGGGTAAGTAGACAGTAAATGGTTTGTAATGTGTGACAGTGGAACAGAATCTGTCAGAGCTGACATTGAGAGACCTCAAATTCCCCCCGTCCGCTCAGAGATTGCTGTAATATTTGCAAAAGGATTTAAGATAAAAGCTGCAGGTGAGAGGTTTTCCTAAAGCCAATATGTGTTTTAGTTGTGTCAGACCCCGCGCGTCAAATCCATTTCTTACAAGGCACTGAATGTGCGTCACAGGCATTTGTGGAAGCATCTATAAAACCATTATAAAATATCTACACGGCCCCTATGTAATCAGCAGCGATCCCCTCTTTGCATTGTGTCATTGACTCTTCCCTGAGGTATGATGATGCTACATTCAGCAGTTGTGTATGGCTATCTGCTGTCGGAGGGAAGCTTAGCCCTACAGATACCTTCTGCTGTCTGTCAGCAACAGAATTTGAATGTGACATTATCCCAGGTAATGTTCATCTTATCTGGGACAAGGCATTGCATGGGTGACTCGGGCTTTTATTTGAACAAATCTCCATATCTTTCCGAGACGTAACAGCTTCGTATAATGGAGTACAGGTTTACCTGAATAAAAACGGAAACCATTCCTTTCCTGCAAGGTAAGCACATTCAGAACCATGGTTTCTCCTCATGTAAACTCAGGACAGCACTGTAGTAAAATCTAGATTTTTTTTTTCTTCTTCATCTGTTTTATTACTCACCATCAACACATGACGGTCTGTTTCTGGTGGTTCCAGCCACCTTCCCTGGCAGACAAGAACACTTGACCGTCTGTGACCGTTCCTCAATACGATTCTTATTACAGCATCTGTGAGCAGCAATTACTTCACATGTGCCCCCCTCTGATAAGAAGAAAACACACACACACACACAAAGACACACACACACACACACACAAACAGACAACAAACTACATTAAGTCAGTATCTCAGGGGTGATCAAACACAACAACATTTTGCTTTCACAACACCTCATTTTGTGGACACTGGTCGATTAATAAAGGCCATCACCACTGGTTGAAAGTCGAGCTATGCTGCTCTGTATTTCTACCCCGACACGTTTCAGGAGCAAATAATCAACTGTGGTCATGACTATTATAAATCATTTGTTCAGTGATTATGAAGCCAGTGCGAGGATCTTCTTGAAGTGTTCAGTGTTGGACTATTGCGGTTCAGACGAGGCAAAACATTTTAAGATGTCAGCCTCAATTCTGACAAACACGATGGGACATATTTCAGTGTTTTCAGATTTTTTTTTCACAGAGTGGAAGTGAGTAATTAAAGTTTAAAAAAAAAAAAAAATCTTTTAAAGCTTCATTATAAATCAGTGTCTGGTTTGTGGCCCTTGTCAAGTTCCAGATGCCCACAAGTTGTTAGCACCAAAGAGACATTTCCTCTCTAAACCCTTTCACATGGTTTCATTTATATTGCCGGCCAAATGATTGAATGTGTCACAGAAAGGCAAAGATGAGAAAGAAGTCCCAAGAAATGAAAACCAGTTGGTGCGGCAGAGCTTTCCAATTAATCATCTCAAAACGCCGCTCATTTGTCTTGGGACCCTTTGGTGAAGTCTTGACCCCTAAAGGTTGGGAACGGATGGACTAAAACTGCCAAACTCTACACAAAAATCATCCAACTGCCACAGTAAAATGCTGTTTGAACAATATATTAACACCAGTGCTAACAATCTAACAATGCCACATATAGTGATATATTTGCAGGGGACAGTACGGCTCAGTCAGTCCTTTACTTAACTTATACTTTTGGTACATTCATCTGATAGGAAGGGTTTTGAGTAGTTCTGCCAAAGTTAAGGAGATAATAACAAGTTAACACAAACTACTTTTAACGCCACTAATTTTTTTGACGTGCGATTAAGTAACATGTGAATGGCAAGAAAGAAACGGGTCTTTTGAGCGGCAAGTTCAGCTTCAAAGTCCTGCCAGATGGTTCTTTCACCAAGACTAAGGGTGCTTTCACAGAGGCAGCGTTTAGGTCGACCCAGCTGAACTTTAGGCCCGAGTGCGGTGCGGGTGGATGTGTCCGGCCTGAGGGGGTGGTCTCGGTGCAGCTTCAGTCAAACCCTGGTGCGATCCATTTGTTGTGTGAACGCAGCCATATCTCGGTCCGCACCAACTGCCTGGTGCATGTCACAAGTTTGAGCTAAAAAGGCTCCCGTAGTTAGCTCTTCTACAGCCATGCTTCATTTTCAAAATCTATTATTTGCAGGGAGTAGTAAATACAAACGACATGAAATGAAAGAACCAGCGCTACAAATAACCTGGGTCAGCCCAGTTTAACTTTGGGCCTTTTGGTCAGTGTGAACAGTTGCAGTGCGGCTGCAGTCAAACTCTGGCGTGGTCCGTTTGTTACGTGAAGCAAACATCGATACGCTCCAACTACCTGGACCTGCCTTGTAAAACATGAAGCAGCCTACCACACGTCTTTTTCCGATCAGTTGTCACGGAAACATAACGGTCTGCCAGTGGTGTGGTGTTTGGACCAGAGTGAAGACAAACGTGTGTCAACGCGAACCAGACGAGCTGAAAAATCTGCCACACACCCTTGGTCCACACCAGTAATGTGTGAAAACACCATTGTAGCAAAAGACCTACAGTACATACTGTTTCCAAAACATCAATTGATGTATCTTGTGCTTAATCTACCATCTTCATATTCATTAATTCTTTGTCTTCACAGGTTAATTTCATACAGTAAAATAGCTCATCACACAAGTTTGCTGTAAACACGAATAGTTATTCCTGTGTTTTACACTCCTCCATACTGTGGAATACATCCAGTTTGTTGTAAAATGTAAAATGATGATGGAGAGATGTGTGAGAGCTGTAAGAAGCAGAAGAAAAAAAAGAGAGACTGATAATCTATTAACATGAGAGGCTTGCTTCAGGGTTATCATGAATATGAACAGTGGCTCCACCACGCAATTATCACCAAACTACTGGCTGTGCCCTGAAGGATGAGAGGACTGGACCGAGCGGACTCGACCCACCTCAACCGCCTGGCCCTCTTCCACCCACTGCGCTCAGACTCTCCACATATGCGAGTAGTGCAGCAAAGGACCGTCTGACAATTACACCCGTCAGCATGACACAAGATCAAGGAGGTTGTAGAGAGAAAGAGCAGAGAGAGAGGGGAAAAAGTATCTGGTATATTGCCAGCAAAGTGATATGAAGTAATGTTTGACAATGAGCTGTGGGTTTGTGAAATGTGTCATGGCTACATTTGCATATATTGCTTTAACTACATTTGAATATTTTGGTTTGTGAGGGGCTTCCTGATGCAGAGCAGAGCGTTAAGAGCAAAACAACACAGCCAGTGCTCACTGTCTTAGGAGCAAAGATGCTGTAGTTACAGGAGCAAACAGCACTGAATCACTGCCTCTCAAAAAAATCATCATTCAAACAATATAAAATCAAAGTGGTGACAACTAACTGGCCAGTAAATTTAACATCCAGTAATTTACATTCATGACAACCGGGTGAACAACCTATAACAAACATTAACATGGCTGTAAGCAGAAGCAGAAAAGATGGATCTGTGCTTCATATACAAACTTGAACACATTATTGTAACAGATGACATCCTGACACACATCATTGATCAGCTGGTCATCAGATAATAACTGTCAATCTGTCTAGTATCTTGTATCTTATATTATTTAAATTGAAGTATTTGGGGGATTTGATCAAACAAGTAATGTTCTTTCAGACAATGTGAGAGAAATGTCCTTTTCTTTTGTTGGGCAATAACTAATCCTAATGGATCGATGCAAGCTTATTTTTCTATTTCTTATCCACCTTTCAAAGATTGGTACAGTACATGTGTAGAAACGGTACACGGTGTTATAAGACACACACCTGTCAATGGTTAATGCATCTAACTATATAGTTACAAATGATTCAAGCCAAGTCACCACTGTGTTATCAATCACTGATTATACAACAGCCACAGATGCTTCATTGACCTAGCAGTCATTTTCAGTACCAATTACCAAATGTTAAAAAAAATGACAAAGAATACCCATTATAATTTCCAATAGCCTTGGGTTATGTACATTACTCCCAAGGATCATCAGTGTACTGTCATATATCATAAAGGCCATCAAAACCTCACATCTGAGAAAGTGAAACCAACACATCGTTACTTTGTTAGCTTGGAAAAATATTATCAATTAATTTTCTGTCAAGAGAAGAATCAATTGATCTACTAATTGCTGCTGTTCTACTACTGTTTATTTTTCTTTGAATTAAATAAATACTTGTGATTTGGTGCAAGTAATTACAACCCATCTATTACGTGTTAATAATGCCTATTAATACTAAATGAGGAGCCATACAATGTAGAGTTATCACACAAAGTTGAATTGAAAATCTCAAGTCAAGGGGGACTGCAACACAAGCCATTTTGAGGCTTGCCAAAAAACTGGTTTACTGTTGTATATACAGCCGCGTTAAAGCAGAACACAGTATTTGTTCAACCCAAATCCTAAACTAAGCCATAAAGTAGCTTAAATTCAAAGAAGAGAAAGTTATGTGTCAGTTTCTGGATATAATTGAGCCATCATGTGAGCCCCTGTGGGGATTAACCAGCACACAGCCCTCACACTCAACCCTCTGGATAGAAGTGGATCACTGGGCTTGTCTCACACCCGATTCTTGGACTTCTACTGAACTACTGAAAAATGATCATCATCTCTTATTACATGCATAAAAAAAAAAAAAAAAAAAAAAATGCAACAGACTTCAGAGAGAGAGAGAGACTGTGATGCACTTGATATACAAACGTATGCCAGGCTGCAAGTGTGAGTCAAGAGAATGTGTGTAAACTTTAGAGGAAGGTGTTAATGGATGAGTATGTTAAAAAAAAGAAGAAAAAAAAGAAAAAGAAATAGAAATCAATGGTAAAATTAAAAAAATAATAATAAAATTTGGAGAGGGTGGGATCAAGAACTGTTTTCTCTTCACTGCTTCCTGCCAAGTCTGCTGAGCTTCTCTGGGTTATCATGACTCCTGGCTCTATATTTCAGAAAACATCAACAGCCTTTGGTTTAACTTTAAAAAAAAAAAAAAAAAAAAATCCAGATCTTGTGGCTGGTCTGAGAGAACGCTGCCTGCTGTCTGATGCACTCAACAAAAGGGCATGTCTGCACAACGTTAATCGTGATGTACCAGTGGAAGCAGTGGGGCATCATTTGAAAACAACAGCCCACAGGGGTTTGTTCTTCTTAATGCATCTCCTTAATTGCATAAGACAGCCCCACATTTCCTCTTTGATCTATTAAAAACACACTACTCAACAGAATTAACTTGCGCTGCTTGTTGCTTGCAAACAGAGCAAAGAATCTGGAGAGTCTATATTTGGAAATCATCACCTCCAAAGAATATATTAAAATCAAATAAAAATGCAAATCAGTGTGGTATTTCCAGCTGGCAGGTGTACTGGATACCTTTAAACAAAAGCCTCTGCAACGCTGACGAGCGCTCCTCAAGTTCACCCGTGGATTCAGCCTGTGACTACAACACGCTGCATGCTCCGAGACCCCGTCTTTGCATTCTAAATATTTCAGAGGGGTGACGGAGAATAACATAGCAGGAGATGAACACTCTCATCAGGTGAGGGCTGGAGCCAAGCAAGGATATAATTGTTTTCTGTATTTCCATTTCCCCCCATTATCAGCGGCTATGAACACAGTCAGCCTGCCAAATAACAAGCGGCTTCAGGGTGTGTGTGTGTGTATGTGTGTGGGGTTGTGTTGTCTCCACGGCAACGTTTTGACTGACAGGATACGAGGGTTGCACAGGAATTGTCATTCGTGAGGTCAGAGGTCGCTCAGAAAACAGAGAGTCTCAACTGGGCTGCCCTGTTTTTCGTTGCCATGCTCCGTGTTCCTGCCTCTTCATTACTCTGAGCCTGGAAACCTGGAGGTTGTCAGGAGACGAGGTGACCTCCCAACAAGGTGCAGCTCATTTCTTTAAGGTCTGAGAGGGGTGAACAAGTCGCGCAACTTTGTGCGTTATGAGACTGCGGCTGTGTCGTGTTTGCAGGAGATGATTTTCTCATGGTGTCGTCTGGTCTCTTAAGTTGATTTGATTTCCCCCATGCTAGGATTTCTTTTGTCAGTCTAAGAGAGAAATATCCCTGAGAAGAGTGAACATCTGCTTCAGGCGTATTTAGTGTTACGACCCCGCGGTCCAAATTTTCCTCGGCCTTGACTAATTCCTGGACTATATGCCATGCCCCATTTTTTATGAATTACTATGAATTTGACATGAGAGCCGTCTTTGATATTTAACCAAGTTAAGCATCATAATTTGAAAGAGGTCAGCTGTGAACTGGATACTCACTCTAGACAGAGATACAAGAGAACATCCATTATCAGTTCTTCGTATATGCAGAGAAATATTTACATTTACACACTGGTGGAAAGGAATAAAGTGCATTTACTTGCAGACAGAGGTGGTGATTTCTACAGTCTACATTTCTACTTTTCCCACAATACAATAGTCTGTTAGCAGCCTTTAAAGTGCAAACCTCTTTGAAACCTCACACCTCCGGCTCCAGTTTGTCAAAGACTTTCTGCTTCTGACGGCTGTCTGTGTGACGGGTTGGCGCAAACTTAATTAAGCCAAATCAGTGCAGTGCTGAGTCTTTCCCCTTTTTTCTGCTATACTTAATATTTCTACCATACAGCAGTTCAGAGAAGAATACTGTGCTTTTTACTTCTCTACACGTAACTGACAGTAACCGTGGTAACCACTTTTAGACACACACATACAAAAAAAAAAAACACACAGTGGGACCCAGGGGTCTGTGACCACTTTTCCTGTCATGGGGTTGAGCGGTCTCAAAACTTGTGAACCCCACTGTACGTTCACCTTTTTGTATAACAATGCATTCATTTCCTTCCAACCAACACCTAACCTCTTTTTATTATTATCATTATTATTATTATTATGCAACCAAGTCCGCTTCCAGCATCTTCTAACACCAAGATTCATTTTTAATAATCGTTGTGCAGGAACATGCGTTGTACTTTCTCATCTTAAGACGCAGCTGGTTCCTTAGACAGGTTCATTTGAATTAAAATGCAGTGAGAAAAACTGAAATCTTATTGCAGTGTTACCAGATTTTTTTCTTGTTTTATGGAAATAATGCTTTAAGCATTTAATTATGGCCAGAACATTATGAAATGGCCCATTTTACAGTACATTTACTATTTTTTTACAGTGTCATATTGTCACTTGTAGCACTGTTCAAAGTACTGTTCGGTTTTTCGTTGAGCCTACTTGAACAACTGGGCCGACTCCATCTGCCACGATATTACATATTAAGGCTTACTGAATTATCTGAATTGTAAATGAGTTGGAAGAAGAGCTTCTTGGAGGTACAAAGGACAAGTACATTTTGTGGTGAGCCTGTTTTCTTGACAGCTGTTTCCAAGGGTAAAGAGGTTAATGAATATTATAGTAGGAGACAGGGCTTTTGCCATTATTAGGGCCCCAAAACTTTGAAACTTGTGAATCAGTAAGTAATAAATTCCCTGTATTCAACTTTTTAAGACACATTTTACATATACATGTGTTGTATTTGATTCATGTGAAACACATTATTTGCATTGAAAAGTTCTGGTGTCACTATTATTTAACTATTATAATAGTCAGTACAAGTTGTTACAACTATTATTCCAGCCTGTTTGATGCCTCTGTTCCCCTGAAGCAATTTTTCAACATCAGAATAACAAAAATATTACACAGTGGTTGTATTCAGAATAATATTTGAGGCAAAATTGTAATATCACAGATTAAAATAACAAAAAAACAAACGAAAAAAAACAAACAGATTGAAGTGGTCAACTCATCTCAACTTCATTATCTTTTCTGTCTTGGTCATCTATTTTATTCTGGTTTTTTTCCACCTATCTCGATGTGACTAACATCTGTTAGATCTGTGTTGACAGATGCTGTGAGAAAAAAGACTTTTGTGAAACTGAAGAAACCCTCTGGCACTCTACACATATTCTCACAGAGGGATCTGCTTCATTTGGGGGTTCACCACATGGAAATTTGTCAGAGCACTTAAGTGTGATGCTATTATCTCCCACAAAACACAACACCTGGCATCAGCAGTGTCTCAGCTGCTGGATGGTGCGCGAGTGCTATTGAGTCTGCGGCACAATGAGTCATGCTTGGAAGCCAAACAACGTCGTATCGAAATCCGATGAGTTATGGACAGCGTAGCCTGGATGAAAGCAGATGCTGTCAAATCGTGCATGACATGGGACGTGTAGCGCAGACTCTGAGTTTCCACCGATCTGCGGTTCCTTCCTGCCAAATGAATGTGAGCAGAGTTCACGTGGGACCAGTAAATGGTTCTTCAAACGTGATGAAACAGCCTTTGCATAGAAGAAAATGGTCAGTCTGTCTCAATAGAAATGTCACTACGCAATAAGTATGCAATGACTCGCTGTCTACTGTAATGAGCCCCGACTGTGTGGTTGTCTCTGGAGATGCTGATAGCGAGTATACCGTCTGAATGGCAACACTCCTCTGCCATCTGTTCCAGGCATTCAACACTATTTGTACATGAAAAAGAATCTGCATGTGCAATTTATTGGGTTTCTGAACACCATCTATCATCTGGGTACAACTTAATAATCTGTAAGTGCAATATGTAGATTTAATGAATACAGTGTGCCACGAAAAGGAAGCATTGAGAGAAGTCGCTGTTACACTCCATGTACAATCCAAATGGAAAGCTTAAGGGACTCAATTTAGCAGCTAACCTGCTCTCTCCTGGGGCTTTGACTTCCAGTGACTGGCAGCCGGCAGCCATTACGTACTGAACGTGCACGCACACACATTCAAATGCCATGTGACGATGTACCCTGATAGCCGTATGACATCTGACAACTTCCTATAACCTCCGAGTCCATGTCACATGGGAAGTCACAGTAAACAGAGTCCGTTCCTGTGGTTAATTACTTTGTAGCGTAAAAGTCATTTACAAGAGACAGCAGGCCCTGATCTCCAAACCACAGCAGTCCCCCGTTTTAGAGCAGCATGCTCACCCTTTAATGGGAAATGCATCCAAGGTGACCCATAATAGGCTCCACTTTCTCTCTGTGCATGCTCTCTGCAGACTTCCAAACCAGCAGGATACAGCAGTTCTGTTGCTGACAGGAAATGGGAGTGCCAGATTAGAGAATGTCAAATTAATGCAGATGGAAGACAGTGAGAGGCACAAAACATGTGACTGCATGGTGTCAAATTGAGTGACTATTTTTTTTTTCCTGCCTTCTGTGAAAACATCTGAAGTCCCTGTAGTACTGTTGTTATTCTAAACATAAATGCTGAGGTGAAAGTGAGTGATACATTGCTTGATAAACTGCGAGATAAATTTGTTTCAAGGATGGGGAAAATGCAGAGGACTGCATGTTGATGTAAACCGGAAAGTTTGAAATATTTTGAGAATTAACAGCCGCTTGTCGAAAAGACAGAGTTAGAAACGGTGTCAACATATGAGGATCCTTTTTTTCCCATCAGCAAACTAAGATTTCTTGCATGTCTGTGCTCCAAGTTTACACTTTGTGTGTGTGTTTGTAAGAGAAAGTGCATGCGCCTGCCAGAGAGGGGGATCAAAACAATTTACAAGCAAAGAAAACTACCAATTTCTACTCTGAAAAAAGCACTGTCCATGACAAATAAAAGCATAGAAATTCATGAAATATGGCTGGCGGTTTTGACAGCGTATCACACAAGGAGGCCGTAAGATTGGTCCTGTGCAGTGGGCCAAAGATGGGTGATACTTTATTGAAATGCAAAAAGGACTACTTGCAGAGTAGAGCTGGTGTTGTTTTAAGATGCATGAAAACTGCATGGAGCAGAGGAAGCCGCGAGTAGCTGGGAATGGGTTTTTCATTTGCATGTGAGCCTCAAAGCCTTGTCGTGTCTGTTGTCACACACACAACCCAGGCCCGGGACACTGCAAGACTGGTCCTGATCAAGGGCATTAAATGCTATTCTGACTTTCAACGAGCAGGACCCTGTGCATGAAGAACGCCCGTGGTTATTTGGTTTTTATGGCGGAAGATGTGTGGCTTGTTCAGCGTGACAGTAATGCACTGTACAACAGCAATCACATAGCAGCTTTCACGTCCATTAAACGCACATAAACAACATGCATTATCCTCTCCAAGCACACGCTGAAAAAAATAGGCAAACAGAAAAATTACAATATAAAAAAAAAATGTCTTTGCAGTCAGTGCAGCGTCCGTCATTTTTTTAAATGTCATGCTGCTCCTTCTATCTAGCCATTTTCTCAGTCTGGCAAAAGTCCAAAACTGGTATTTCATATTTTTAGATCGCCTGTCCTGATGAAAGCCTTACATTCACCGAGAAAAAAAAGGAAACAGAGATGGAGTCGAGTCAGAGAGCCTTTAGAGAACAGCTGCTCGCTTCTGATGTGACTGCTGACCCTCCCGCTGCCAGTCAATGTGCCTCCAACATGTAAACTGTGTAATAATGCATAATACAAAGGCTAAATGACCTTTCACATAGCATGACATGTACTTTGAAGGTCTGGTTGGGGTTGATTATGCAAGATCTGCAAGCTGATTTGGGTTGGTGGGTGGAATTGCAGGAGTTGGTTCTTTACTTATTCAGTACAGCAGCACAACAGAGATTGTCCCATGATTCATTTCATTCACATCATTCTGCAATTAAGGAAGCTATGGAACATATGTTTGTGTACAGTGAGACGTTTTCAGCCCTTATATGGTATATTTTGATTAAGACATATGCTTATTTTATTGAATGCCCCATTAACTTTGTATGAGAAAATACAGCATCAAATCACAATAGAAAGAGTTGAAAAAAAACCCCATTTTCTGTATTTCAGTTTCTCCTTGTCAGTCTTTCCATCATGTTGTTCATATTTGATGAAAGTCTATTTTCCCGACTTTTTGTCCCCCATTTTCACACACACACAGACACACACACATGCACGCACCAGTCTCTCCAGGAAAGGTAATTGGATCTGTAGTGTAAATATGCCAGAAGCCTTATGGCACAACAAGGAGATATTAGAGCAGGAAGTAAAAGAAAAAAAAAGGAAATCTGCAATAGAGCCTGATAAACCCAATATTAATTACTTTGCTTATTCTCATACCACCCTCCCCCTTGGAACCAATTAGTAAGTTGAGATGCTTCTTTTCAGTTTAATGAGGTCTAAGTAATGATAATGAATTTCATATTCTTGCCAAGCATTTAAAATAGGCTACCACAAAGGCAATGCCATATGAAATGATCTCCCCAGCGCAATTCCCATTCTGCAAAAAAAAAAAAAGAAAAAAGAAAAAAAAGAAGTATTTCTTCCATTGAGAAAATCAAAAAATGAGAAAATGAGGTCCCATTTTCACCGAGAGGATGAATTAATAGGAGTAGTTGTCTCCATGCTGATCCGGCGCAGGGACGATGGGGGTGTTAGTCATGTGAAAAAAAAAAAAAACTCAAAATCTCCAGAGCCAGTTAAAACTAGATTTTAATAAACAATGTGTCTAACAACTGGGTCGCGAAATCGTCAAAAACACGTCCACATTGCGGCACAAATGGCCAACAGTGAAGTGACAAAAGCCCTGTTCGTTGTCTAAAGAGCAGGAAGAGCCTGAGGGCTGCCACACCTTGAACATCCTCTAAAAAGCCAGAGAGGGAGAAAACAGCCTGTGACAAACTTGTTACATCTCCTCCACTTCCACATAATGTGGGTTAAGGGTAAAAAACCTGACAGCAGGGTAGCCTTTTACCTTGGCAGGGAGCATATTTGCTGGAATAATTCTCAGTGCACACAAGACAAGAAGGTCTGAACTCCCTGATATAATATTTACAAACAGTGGGGATGGAAGCTATCATTAATTCACCAGTCGTTTTTTTGTTTCATGGGGGAGAAATGTTGAATTAAAGAGAAACAGTTGCTCACACATGAACTCGCAGAAGCATGTGCAGCCACTGACATCAGCAATTACAGAGAAGTGTGGTGATGGTGTGAGCCTTTCCATTGTGAGGGCTTGTTTTGATTCACAGGCGTGGGAACAAAAGATGAAAGAGGTTGGACTGATCTTTTTTTTTAATGTTATTAATCAAGAGGAAATTTGAAGTGGTTGAAGTGTCATTGTGCTGGGAATGACTGTAGTCTGATATCCTGTACCTCAGCGGTTTAAAGGTAAGACTCCAAAATGGGACAAACCAAAGCTAAACAATGAAAATGGACAGAACCCAGTAATAGTGATGTACAGTGTCTCAGATAAGTGGTGTTTACTTTTCCAGCAACAAGAGACAGAGAGGTGGCTGACCTGATTCGAAGAGGGGGGGCTTACAATGACAGAGGTGGCTGTTTGGAGAATCGGGAG
>OMNW01007050.1:3239-14793 GCA_900303245.1 Selene dorsalis | reverse complement strand
GGGAGGGGGGGGGGCTTCCCAGTGGCAGCTACACAAATTGGGCCAGTGGCTTCATGTAAAGAAAATAAAATATAAGAGAGAAAAAGAAGGATTGAGATGGACGTGGCTGTGCAGTGCTTATCGACCCAGTGGAGCAGGCTGTGCCGCCCACTCTGTTTCCCTCGTGTCCGTCTCAGTCCCAAGCAAACCACGTGCTCGGTCCTGCAGCTCTGTCCGCCCCGTTTACTATTTATGTGTCCGTGCCTTTATCATCGTTTAAACACTGAGGCACCCAGCGGTGGACTGTGGCTGACTCATTGTTTTTACATGAATAAGAAAGTTTAAAAAAAAAAAAAAAAGAGTTCTGGTTGAGAAAGAAATTGCCCAAGACAAATTCCCCTAAGCGGGACAATAAAGTAAAGCAGCAGAGTGAGTCTAAGACCACAGCTCCCAGTACAGTTCCCAGTTCATCCAGTCAGCATCAGGATACAGCAGAAGACATCATGCAAGAAGAAGCTGTCTAAGTTTATTTAGCAAGATAATGTTGTGTGCTTTATTCTTTTTTTACTCTGGTTTAATCAGAAATTCTAATATTCTAATTAAAGGACTCGGAGTCTGTGTGATCAGCTCAGATCTACAGAAACTTTATTTCAGAAACATCCAGTGAAGAAAGAAGCTGCCACTAAAGTTCAGATCTGTCTGCTGCTGTGTATTTACTGCTGCACTGTCCAGTCTGAGTCTCATCACTCTCTCTCTCTCTCTCTCTGTGGTTACAGAGTCTAGTTTTAGAGCTGCTTTGTTCTTGTAGTTGTGGAAAAGTATGAAAAAGATGTTTCTCATATAGTTTTTCCTCTTGGACTTCTCTGATGATTATGTAAATAAGAATTAGACTGTGACATTACAAAATGATATAGGTGTCACTGTGTCTTGTGCTGTCACCGTGATTTAACCTCTGTACTTGACGTCATTCGTATAAATGGTGACACGTTCTCCTCTCCATCCCTGTGGGGACATGCGCCTCCCGTGATGTCCTGTCCCAGAGTCAGAAGGTGATGGGCTGGTGTTGACTTATGACTCTCGTGGATCATGTAATATTGAATGAGCTTTGTGGTTACACAGAGCTCAAGGCGGCTGGACCAGAGCCCCTGGTTTAAGTGACTGTTTGGGAAGTCACTCAAATGACATCAAACACCCACAAAGAAATGACAGCGAAGAGACAGCGAGCTACTAAAAAGAGACAGAAAACAACACAAATACATGCGAAATGAGATACTCGATGCAAAATGACTAAAAAGAGAAAAACAAAACACTAAGACAAACCGACCACAAAGACACAGCCAGAGAAGCTTCTGCATTAAGAGCCCACGGCATAATCTGCCAATGGCTGTTGTGTACTTACAAATACCATCTATTTAGTGTTATTATTTCACTTCAGAATATTTAAAGTTGTTAATTCGGCATCCATTTATCACACTGAATTAACAATGTACGTATTAATAATGCACTCTTTATTACTGCCAAGTCCCAGCTCTTTAAATGTGAATCTTACTCATTTCATTTACCTCCCCCTTCGATGCTGGAACTGTTTCTTAACCCGGCCCTAGTCTTATGTAGATGCACTTTTCACTGCAATGAAAGTTTAATACTAATTACACCTAACATCATCATTATACATTAATTTGTATGAAAAATTTATATTATCCATAAACTGTGCTAAGAGGCCCGTAATTCATTTTTAGATCAGATGAACGTTCAGCGAGCTCAATAGCTTCTCAGAACAGTGTTTTATATGAGGAAAAGCATTTATTTGGTTTCCTGTTTGCTCACAACAAAAGGATTGTATCTGTACCAGCTGAGCTTTGTCTCGGACTATTTCTGGATTAAAGCAAGCTGAAGCCTTGTATCAGGACGTAGGGGTTTTCAGAGTCAAGTATCCTTCAGCTATGTCGACTGTCACAACAACATATTTAGAAAAACTGCTGCCAAATGCTGAACAAAACAAAGAGAAACTAAAAAAACCTTGATAATGACCCCAAGAGGACACACTGCTGCTTATACATAAGCAAAGTGGCTGGAAACCATCAGTGCAAAACATCTCCCACTCTTCCTCAACAGTAAATGCCACTGAAATGCAATTTACTTGTAACATAAAAGTAAATGTAAACGATTTGGTTTAGCACACCAGCTGTTTTAATTCACGCCATCCTGTGATCCACATCATTACGGCCTTATTAGTGTAATGCAGACAGTTTAACTGCATCTTGCAAACTTCATGTCTACCGATACACATTTAGCATTGTGATGTGGCAGATATGAACTGTTAGATGAACCATGTTAGCCTGCTTAGCTCAGCTCTTACACCGCTGTTTGGTGTCTATAGCTTTTTAAATAGTAAACACATATCTCATATTTAAAACCAGGAGGCACATCACACCATGCCCGGTATATGAGCATGCTAACGGCTTAAACTAAGATGAATATGTTAAACATTGTACCTGCTAAACATCACCATTTGGCATTTAGCTGAAAGCACTGGTGCACAAATACTGAATGTAGACCTGCTCCAATGTTTCGTTTAGTTTTTTTCTAAGAAAAAACTTAATGGGATCTTCAGGCTCAAGGTAACACAGCAGTTTGTGGCTGTGTTTTCCTCTCTACTCTTATTTTGAGTCACTGATACTATGAATAAATCCAGACACAAGGATGAGGTGCCTTTGTGTGTAAGCTTACTGTTAAAATAACATGACAGTAAAATCTAAAAATGAAGACGCCCGCAGCAGCTGATGATGAGGAAATGTATTTTTGTGCAAAATGATCAGTCACATATTTCAGAAACAGAAGTGGAGCGTGAGTTTGACAGTGAAAGCTCAGAGGTCATGAGCTTGACAGCAGAACAGCAGACTGCTGCCAGCACAACGACGCTGCGATGACCACAAGACAGTGATTGAGTTGTGATCACTGTGCTGACTAACTGCATGTGCAACAGAATATGCACGTAAACAGAGAATGTGAACATCCACATTCAGCAAGCGATATTGTCCCAATTTGCAGCTCAGTCTTTGTAAGAGATCTCTATGTGCTAATGTTGTGTAAATGGCAAGAAATGCAGCTTTTCATTTTCCTCACTTTACCAAAAAAAAAAGAGACAGCCATGACACCACCACTACAATCTGTATCGAACCATGAACTCTGTGTGCCTTGAAACGCCCCCTTTTACTAATGCTGGGGGATTCTGGCTAAGACAAAAAACAGCTGGTGTAGACATGGGAGAGAGAAAGTCGGCTAATTAATTAAGCTGTGGGCCGCAGAAATTCATTTTGCACATAAGCGTTGTGACCACAAACCATAGCCCCTGTACAGAATTGGCTGAAAGACTTCAATTAAACATGCTGTTTAAACAAATATCCACAAGCTTAGAGGAGCTCTCACTTATGAATAATTCATACCCTGAAAGAAGGAAAATAAATGGGAAATACTGAAATATGTAAAACCTATTTGTAGCTGTGAGCATACAGTAATAATTAGGGCACTGATTGTCCTGAGATTCATTAACTTAAGAATATATTTTCCTTTCAGGGCTAACCAAGGAAATGACATGAATAAGCGTGTTTCTGGTATAATCTATCCTGTGCAAACTTTGCCTCTTTCTTATAACGGAGCCATTACAGCAAACAAGATCCACTTTTAAGGACATAAAATAAGAAGTTTGCGGTACTTTACAGAGCAGTCAGTGGTTTCCTGACCTCACAGTAGCATGTGTAACAGCATCAGGACAAAGTGGGTTTGCTGAGCTCCAGATGTGAGGAGGCCTCAGGCTGAGGCTACACGCCACTTCCCATTGGCGCTGCGGCGAAGCAGCAATGACACTAGTGAAAGCATGGTTGAGAGGAAGTCTAGGGGAGGGGTGGAGGAAGATGTATGTCAAAATAATGTGCCTCCAGGATGCATTATATAAGGCTATTAAATTGTCAGTGTCTAAAACAGTGCATAGAGGATACAACCTTTGTTTGTGACAGTCGAAAATCCATTTTTCATGTTTGTTTCATTGTGAGCTTTACCAGCGAGTGGTTTCTTTTGTTGGAGCACATGGAGGGGAGGGGTGGGGGGTTTGAGGGGTTGATAAAAAGTCTCGATCTTCTACTCCTCACTAAAGCTACTGAAAAGGAGACATGACGGATTCAAATAGTATTTTCACCCTGGAAAAGAAATGAAATTATAGGGACACTCCATATATTAGAAGAAAACTGATATTAAAGTTGCTTGACATTGAAATTACATCTATGCTGAAAACGCACATCCCTAAGAGGCAGTGACAAGGCTGAGGAGGCAGGAGGGAGGGCAACTAGGGGAGGACTATCATAGAAGGTAACAGTGTGAGGGGAGAGGAAGACAGTGAAATGGATATCACACAGAGTAAAGTATTTATGACTTAGGTCTGAATAAATTATAATGTACAGTGGATACTTACAAGTGAGTTACTTCTAGTTTCTGCCTTTCACCATATCTTATCTCGTTTTGCACGTGCACTGGCTGCCGCTGCACACGTAACAGCTGCCACAAGGAAAGGTGTTATCTGCCCAGTGTTCGTGGATCGATGACCTTTCACTTATGAGCAGTTTGACCCTGCAAAGCCAACAGTTGGTGGGAGGGAGTTCACGAGCGAGCAAGGCCAGCTCAGGCGGCCCGCCATCCTCCTCCCTTTGTCATACACTCTTCTAACACCTCCACATGCACTGCATCACTGATGGCAGTCTATTTCCCTCACTGGAAATAGACTGCTGCACTACACATTCAGTGCACCTTTTGTTCTTGCTGCTCTGAAGCATATATTTCTATCTTTACCAAATATCATGCACATTATGGACTGAAAAAGTGAAACCTGTCACAAATGCAAAAGCATATTCTCATGTTTCCACTTGCTAGATTTGTTTTTAAAATTGATGCAAGCAGGAGTTTTTTTTTCCTTTTTCTTTTCCTTTAGCAAGTCAGTTTTATAAACTTAAAAAAAATATCCGTCTGTGGTTTCACAGACGGGTTCAAGGGGTCGGGAAAATGCACGACCCCAAAAGCAACATCTCTGCCCAGTACTTTACAGATGCATGACAAACACAATCTGTTCTCTTTTGTGCACCGTTCACGCTCTTTGCACCAAATAAATACAGCACCTTATGAATCATACCGCAGAGAACAACACTGCCTGTACCGGGGAAAGCAGAGCACACCCCTAAGCATATCTGAGAGAGTGGCAGGCACCAATCTGTAAGTACAGCTGTAGGGTGAAAAGCAGGCCGCCTTGTCCGAATCACTGAGCATACACACAAGCGTCTATGAAAGGGTCATCCAGCTAATGGACTTGTGGACACACCGTCTTCGCAATAAGGCTGCCAATATGTCGGTGCATGAGTGAAGCAGTTTCACATAGGCTGTCAAAAGAAGTTATTATTTAGAACCCATTTGAAATGATCAACACAATGCTGCTGATAAATCTGCGCTCTACTTTTCTTGTATTCCTTTTTTCACGCAACAGGTGTTTTTGTTTGCTCACAACCAACAATTTATCCAGAGTTTTTGTGTGTGTGTGTGTGTCCTGCAAAGCCATGAAAGACCAGGTCAGAATTTAGCTGCATGTGATTGACTTGCAGTCTCCTAAACAACATCTCCCCACAGATCTAAATTTCTATTGGCAAGGACACAACCGATCTCTCGCCCCCTGTATTCTCGATTTCCTCTGGTAATACCAGTCACCGTGAACTTGTGGCATTTCGCTGCCTTTAATGATTGGCCCAGTGGTCTGCAACCAATGGCCTTCTTGCCACCAATTCATGACCCGTCAACCCCAATCCTCCCACCAATCCAACAGGCGCACAACACACAGCACAGAACAAATGTCCCAGTGTCAGAATCAATCCAGACAGGCATCCCATCCTCCTCTCATAAAACTGGCATCTCATTTATCCAGGAGTGAGGACTAGCCATACTATGGTAAATGGAATGACAGGGCATTTACACTTTTAGTAGCAGAGGGTCCTGAAGGATTTGGATTTTTCGCTTTGAACTCGTTTTCTCCAAAGAGGTTCCTGAATGCACATTTGAAATATTAATTCCATTTCCCTTTTGTTGACACGAGAACACTTTCTAGAAGATATCCTATTTGTGAGTGTCCTTTTCTGTTTTATTTTTTTTGTATGTTTTCTCTCTCCTCCAATACACATGTGCAGACATGAGTAATGAAATGAAGGTGTTGGAACAGGAAGTCCTCTGACTCACAATATTGAGAGTATTGAAAAGACCTCTTGCTGATATGCTTGAGGTGCACCGGCGCATAGAGGAAATAACAGACACCAAGGACCTGCACGCTCATACAGCGACTTCTCCCTTTGAAGTTCTGACAGCATTCGGCTTCCTCTCCTCTGTTGAATCCCGAGATCATAATTATTTACCATAACCGTGGCTCACATCCGCCTGATGAAAACAAAAGTTCAACCGTAATGTTTCGGTCATATTCTATTCAGTGCAATTTCACAGAGACCACAATCGCACAGATCAAACTGAGGGGGAGCAGTGTAGCATGAATATCAGCTGTAATAGCTCAAGAAGGAAAGTGCAAAAGCCTTCATTGTCTATCTGCGTGATCTTCAGTACGGAGATTCACTCGCTATCAAGGCCAAATCTTAATGAAAAACAGCCACTGTACAATAGGCTTGCAAAATAATTGGTTGTTAGTCTAAGCTGAACTGCTAATACAATAATGAATGTAATGACTTAATAAAATCAAGATAGAAACATGAACCCAGAGCAAAATGAAGTGTTGCTATTTTCTCTGTGCTTGTGACAGTCTAATTAAACACATAAGCAGCCAAACCCAGCATGCTACAGTCAGGCACTCTAGGAGATACAGCGGCAAAGTGGAAACCAACAATTTCTCCACAGTGTGATGCTTTTAAGAAATCTGAAGAGAGCAGGAGAGGAAGCGCCCGAGCTCTCACCGATCATGTGAATGGTGGTCCGTCCAGGCCTCGTCCCATGATGCTGCTGGATGGTGTCGTAGAAAGTGGCCTGACACAGCTGAATGGCAGTCACACTGACCCAGAGACACAGGCAGAGCAGCCAGGACATGACAGGACACATCTGCTGGAGATCACCAAAGGTGGCGTCAATGCACAACACATCACACTTTCAACCTGACACATGCACACCTATGGAGTCATGAGCAAAATATAGAAATACATACAAATCCATAAATTCTGACATTGTATGGAAGCATTTCAGGGTATAATTGGCCTTAACGCCCTCAGTGGAGTCTTTTAGTCATCAGAATTTATCATTAGCATGATTATATAAGTATGACTTCTTCACTGTCTTCCTAGTTTGCCCTGTCTTGTTCCTGAGCCACAACGCTGCAAATGTGGAGTGATCCCCAGGGAGTTTTTCCCATGCAGCAGAGATTTCCCCTGGCAGGCTGACTCCCTTCAACTCCTGAGCTGTGCTCCTGCCTCAAAACCAGAATCAAACTTAAAGAAAAAGATAAGATTTCGCAAGCATCTGGCAGCTGAAGCTTTTCTGTATCTGTCAGAATAATGTGACAGTGACACAGCAGTAATAGGAATCAAAAGCCTTGTAATGTTTCACCATGCTGTTTAGATAAGAAACGAGAGAAAAGGAAAGGGAAAAAAAATAGAACGACAAGGAATGCTTCTGGTCATAGGAGAAGGGTGGCTGTGAAGGAAATCTATGAAGGAGAAAATACAAAATGTTTCAACCCTGAAATTGTTTCAGTATTTTTTTTCATAGCAGCAAACTGCCAGCAAGCATTATATCACAGATCATCTATAAATGCACTAATACACAACATAGGATATTCAGTATATATCACTGAGATGCATTTGGATTTGAATACTTTAACATGTGATTTCAATGTGATGTTGGAACATTTGCAACAGTATGAAAACTTTTATCAAACCTTAGGGAGAACAAAATAAGCGCCTTGCATATAGGCTGGTGCCATTCAGTTCTGTACATGCCTATAAATTAATCAAATTCTCAAGATCCTATAAAATACTTTAAATCCCTCCATATACGCATTGTTATTGTGACAATAAAACAATTCAGATAATAAAAAATAGCTAAATAAACAACTTGAATTTAACAACTATTCCTTGTATAAGCAATACAAAAATCATACCAAGTAAGGAGTAAGAACAAATAAAACTGCACTTTGGTCATCTCAGCAGTATGCCAGTAAAAACAGTTATTCCTCTTGGGCACAGGTCTTACATTTTGCATTTAAAACCACAATGATCTTTTTTTCAGATAAATCCTCATGCAAAAATCTATACCTCCTTCCCCAGAATAGAATACAATAAAATCTTACCTGAGCAACCCAACAGAGAGAGTGCGTAAATATCTCAACAGAATGACATAAATCCATCCATAATGGTGCTCATGTTGATCCCATCCAATAACTCTGAATTTGGCTCGAGGAGGGAACTCCACTGACTCTGCCTCCCTGCTCCACACTTTGATAGCAACAGTCCAGTGATTCAGAAAGGACCGTCAAGCCAGAATCAGGAAATAGATTTACAGCTCTTTCAATTCCACCTTTGAAATATCACTGCTCCCACTGACACTGAATTCATTTGCCCCTTCGCATTTACAGGCACGTGCGGAGTGCTCCTTAATTAACTGTAGTGGAATCTCTTCTTTCACCGTCTGCATCCTTCCAGTGAGAGGCAGCCTCTGAGCAGCAGCTCTCACTGAGTCCCCCCTTAGCAGCACTAAGAAACAAATGTTCCCGTACAGCCTGGCTGAGTGTAAAGACTGTATCACATGTCTTAAAGCCAGACTGCCTCTGGATTAGATGGCATGGTGGCACTCCACCTGATCATACGCTTCTAGCAAATGCAAATCAGGGAAACTGGCACCACTCACGTAGCTCTGACCACATGATTAACATTTATTTACATTTGATGTCTTTTTTTTTTTTTTAATTCAAGCTCAAGACACATCCTCCCTCTCATTCTTTTGCTTTTTCAAATTTATTGTCAGTCTCTACTGTGTCCTACATTTAAGAGCGAAGATCATGTGTAAATGATCAAAAGAAAGCCTGACAAGAAGAGTCCATGTGTTCTATCACCAGATACAGGCACATGAGCAGGGAGAGAAGTAAACCCTGAGTCCTTAGCTTACCTTGGTGTTGCTACAGGGAGGCGCATAAAAGAAGATTAAGAAAGAACATGTTTTCACACGCTGGGAAAAAAGGAAAATTTGAAAGCGGATTGCGTGGAGAAATAATAATGTTCATTCAGCTAAAGGTAATCTTCACCTACAGTGGGGGAGTTCTTCAGTCTATGATGGAGACGTAATGGTGATCATGGAAAAGAAGGGGAGGTGAGTGCTGTTATTTGGAGTAAATCAGCACCGATCTCGATGTGTGGGAAGTGGCTCGATCTGTCCTGTCCCCCATCATCCACCTTCACTACATGGTGAGCTCTACTTTTGCATTGTGTCTGGATTTTTTTTTATTTATTTTTTTTATCACTGGCATGCAGAACATGCCCAAGGCCTGCGGTTCACACTGCCTTCTCTACAGCATAAAGACTTCACATTTTATTTTGATGCTTGCTCAGGAAGACAGGGTGCATTCCCGGTTCAGGAAGGAGTGAAGAATACCCAGAGTGAGGGGAACAGCAAGACACTGCTTGAGATGTAGGCACACTACAGCACAGCATTAATGTCTGAGGCTTTGGCAGAGTCAACTCTGTGCAAAGGGGATTTGGGACATACAGGAGGAAACCAAATAGCATAAATTGCTGAATTCTTCTGGGCAAAGCAACAATTTTGAGACGGGGGACAGTCATCCTTGTTTGAAGACATTCTCCCCATGTTGATACTGTGCTTTGCCACATAAGGACTGAACTTAATTCAAGCCGTGGAGCACACTGTGGGCTGTGTGTATCAAACAGAAAACCCTGGAATCAATAGTATCATTGATCTCTGTTTCTGTGACGCACACAGACAGTTATTCACAACACTTGAGAAGAAAAATTCACACACTGGAGCCTGGAGAATAACACCAGGCTGAAAGGCAGGGCTTTGCTGCCCTCTCTGGTTGAAAGCCTCACCTCTGTTATGCCTTAAAACCACACCTACAGCAGTGATGTCACTGGGTCCTGAAGTACACCTGTGCATCTTTGTGGACAGGTGAGAAGTTAAAGCACTGGAGGTAGGCGAACACAGGGTTTGAAGAGGGTTTAAAATGCTCTTAAAGAGTGTTATACCACCTAACACCAGAACCAGAATCACCAACACCTAGACTGATACTAGAGGTTTGTTTTTTTATATATATATATAATTAAACACAGGCTAATTTACAGTTATGAGATAGAAAGCCTTGTGTCATAATTTCTAAGGTGAATCCATCATCAATTATCTCCTTCTCAACATATTTTCATTAGCTTACCACCACATTTGCCAACATATTCAACATTTCTTTTTACTTCTCTCAGTCATTAAATCAACTGCCCTGGAGGACTTGTTGACTTTTCACCGACAACAGCAAATCTTAATTGTGTTAATTCTCTGAATTAATCTGTGCATTCAAAAGCAGCACAAGAGCACAGTGCATACTCTGAGAAGTATGTTTATGTATCCAGACTGAACGTCGCCCTGATACTACAACAGTGAGCATCAATATTAATCTGTCCATCTCTAATGTGCAACGACTGTTTTTGAGGGGATAAGAGTGAGTCCTTTTATTCCTCTACAAATAGGTTACTGATCTGTGATCAAGTTTAATTCAATACAAAGTCTCTCTCAATATGTCAAGAGGATTTTTAGTGCTTGTTCTGAAATAATGAGCTTTTTTTTTAATTAGCCTACTTTTTTTTTTTTTTTGACCTTAAGGGTGTTGTGGACCAATCATCACACTGTTGGTCAAAATCATTTTCTTTTTCATCCATGAAAAAGGCCAAAACCAAAAATGCAATATGTGGGTCACGTGATGTTGTGTTATTTATTCTAACAAAAACTAGAATTGCGTTTTACAAAATAACAAAAAACCCTACCGTCGTGTCTGCCAGTGTAGGCTGCAGTCACACAAACATCACGAATGCAGGTGGTGGCAGGCGAAGGACAATTGCCCGCTGGTGCTGAATGTAGCTGCGGTTGAAGCTGTGGTCACCATAGATGTTCCCGCAAATCCGCATCTTGGCTTCCCGTGGAATGAACCGCAGGGCTCTCAATAAGTTCACATGCTCACATACCACACAGGACATTTCTCACGCTGAGAAGTGATAAAACATGAATAAATTAGTAACCTATGAATGGATGCAAAGGCAGATCACTCTGTTTAGTCCACCATACAGCTGTCTTGAATTAGCGACCTTTCAGCCAATACTAGTAACTAGTACCAGAACCGGGACCAGCAGAACCGGAACCGGGACCGGAACCGCGAACAGAACCGGAACCGGCACCAGAACCGGGACCGGCACCGAAATCGGTACCGGGACCAGAACCGCGACCAGAACCGGGACCGGGACCGGAACCGAAATCGGTTCCGGGACCGGGACCGCGAACA
>OMNW01007049.1:3863-18402 GCA_900303245.1 Selene dorsalis | reverse complement strand
AGTTTCTACCACAGGGAGTAAGAAGCTGAGACCTGCTAGCCTAGCATGCTAGCATAGGAACAGTAGGCTGGACACTGATAATTCTCAAAAGTCACGACAAATGGTCTCTGGCCGTCCAAAGTTACTACAGCTGATTGGATTGGAAGTTGACTCGCACTGTGGTGGTCCTGAGGATATCACACACATTGAGATGATATGTTGTACACATGATCCCTGCCCTGTAGCTGCTGATAGTGGAGCTGTGCTTTCTTTTAACATGGATCTTACATATGAGCCTTATCTGACAAATAGGCCAGGTGAGGAGAGCAAATTATAAAGACAGTAGATAGGTGGATTAGAGTCAACAGCATGTTTACTGAGTGTGTTGGTCATGTAAAGTGAAAGAAAAACAGAAGAACACCTGCTTAAAGCCGTTCACTTGTGATAAGATCACCTCAGACATATAGTGTACCAGGACTAAACAGGCCTTTTTGTAGTTAGTATTGTACTGACAGTAGGTGGCAGCATAGAGCAAAAAGTGTGTGTATCCAGGAAATACACACACAGTTTTTCCACAAATTTTCCCACATTGGCATCTTTCTGACGACCACTCTGAAACTTGGAGAAATGCAAAAAACAGCCTCTAGAATCCATTACACTGAAAATATGGTGAGGACCAGACTACATGTCCTCACTTTACAAAATGGTCCTCACTCCAAAGGTTTAAAATTCACACTTGTCCTCACAATGATAGCAGTACAAACACGCACACACACAGAATGGCCTCTGATAGGAAGGAGTGTCATCAGCACTAAAAGACATTTGTTCCAGGAGCAAGACATAAAAGTGGAGCGGTGAGGAGACTTCAAACAAACAAATTAAAAGCAGTCAGATGTAATAGCAGAGAGCTTGGTTTCATCTGGAGACAAGCGCATGCGCTTTCCTTGCCTGCCGCATGATGGGAGACTGCATGTCTGCCCATCTCTCTATGGTTGTAGGGCTGAGAATCTGTCTATTCCTGTGTGTGCATGATTAATATCTGTGTGTATGTCCAATTCAGGATGTAATGTCTGTGTCTGTAAAAATCAGCTGTGTGTCTGGTCCACAGTTCAGTGAAGTGTGCATCAGTCTCTGTGTGCGTGTGTGTGTGAGTTGGATATATAGTAAATTTAGAGGAAATAGCACTGCATAGACATCTGCCCAGGGGAAAACAACTTTCTGGAAACAGCAAGTGAAGTGGAGAAAAATATTTCCCAAGTCCTCTCTGTCCTTTTTTAGTTAAAGAATTTGCCAAAAACGTCATAAAATGAATATAGTCTAACACAAAAGCCTGCAGCAAATCCTTCATTCTTGAAGGGTGCAACATCGGTTTTTGCTAAAACTGTTGAACTTTGTGGTCATTTTGAAGGCTGCCCTTTAAAGCGCTGTCAAGTGTTTGAATTATATTATATTATATGATAACAATAACTGTGTAAGACTCAAAAAGAATACAGACCTGGTTTGAATTAGCTTCTTCTTGTACCTTCTTCCTGGCAGCATGGTTCTCTTTGGCTTTCCGAGCTGCATCCAGCTGTGATCTCAGCTTCTCAACCAAAGCCTGCACAACGCACATATATTTATTTGCCTGCATAAAAGGCCTGCACAATCAGAATCAGTTTTTTTAGAGACACCAGATGTGTTTACAGTGTTAAAGTAAATATAACAATGAAAATTCTTGGCAGATATGAGAGTATAAAAGCAGATTTAAATGAATTAACCGTTGAAGTTGGATTATCATATTAGGTATAAGTTCTGGCAGATACCCCACGTAAACAGATATTGCAGTAAATTTTACAGGGGCTGCATTTAAATGTATGACAGAAAATCTTTCTTAATTAAAGTTTTGAATATATTTTTCAGTGGGTTGTATTATTATCATATAAGAGGTTTTTAGGCAGAACACTCTTAAACAGAAAAACTACAGATGACTCTGAGAAAAAATGTAAAACTATTTGCCTCAAAGACATACATATACACACAGAACCTCTTAAGCCATAGTGCCATGACAGATATCGATACCTTTATGTACACGGCATGAAAGTGCACAACAGTTAAAGGCACTTAACACGCACTAACACACACACAAGAGGTTTGGGAATATCGGTTTGATCGCTTTGTCGTGTAGGGAGATGCTGGCTGTCAGGCTGATAACACTTTGGATTATAGGTGTGACCGTGTCTCTATCTGTGTGTGCGTCAGTGCATGCACATGAGTGTCTGTGTTTTGACAGACAGCCTTTTAACACTCTCAATAAGAGTTCCCAATACCACTCTTAGCATTGAAACGTGAAGACAGAGGGGGGAGTTAAGTGCACGGATCAATGAATGCTATAATTTAATGGATCCCCTGATGTGCTCTTAAATCACCCCCAAAGGGGGAAGGCAATGTGTTGAGAAAAAGTAAATCAACTGCCACTTAACCCATAAATCTAGACCTACTTTAACGCAGGTCCAACCTTCAAAAAGAATAATAAACTATAATAATAAAAGTGATTGAAAGACCTTTATTTTATCACCTTTGTACAGTATATCACTACTGTAAAAGCTCATTTAACATGTTAACAAATACTTGTTTGGCAAGAGTCATGGACTGCGTATGAATTATTGTATTTGTGTGAGCCATAGCTAGTCAGTTTCATGTAGGTTAGCTCATCCTAAATCTGATTATTTAGCCCAGTTTCCACAAATCTATTAATAGGTGTTGGAGATTTTTAAATTTTCATTGGAAGTCAAGGAGACAACCAGCAAAATAACATCAACCTACTCACCGTTTTGCCTCTGATCTCTGCCTTCACCAACTCGCCACCCAGTCTGTTCATCTCCTCCTCTGACATTAGGGGAACCTCTTCCTCCTCCTCTTCTTCCTCACTTTCACTCTCACTCCTAAGAGAGTTTGAAGGGAAGAGAAAAGCCAAGAAGAGAAAAGGACAAGACCAGACATTTTCCATTACAAAATGTAGTCAGTTTTTTAAACAGAATTCCAGATCTTGATCGGACCTGAAAACATTCAAACTTAAAAACATCAATCCTGTTGATTTGTGATGTTTCACAGCAACATTATACCAGAAATAAACTAATGCCTAGCTATAGAGTGTCTTGCCCTTTTGAACTTCTCCCACTCTCCCAAATTTCCCCCTTAATTCACCTTCTCAACAACATAACTCATTGACTTAATTAGTTATAGTCTCTGATTCTTTAAAAGGAAACGTAATTGGAAGTTTTCTTTATTTTAACCATTTAGTTGTTTTCTTCTGAACTCTCACTGTGCTCATCTGTTATGATTCATTTGAGTCTGTGCCTCCCGGAGATCATTACATCTTTGCCTGGGAGGATCTGAACTGCAGCCTGGGAAGCGTCGTTCTAGGCTATTACACTTCTCATAGCCTCATTTCCTTCTGCTGCCACACTGCAGGCTCATTTCATGCTGCAGGGGTTCTGGGTGCTGGTTTACCCAAACAACTTAGCCTAATGAGGCAAAGCACAGAACTAAGAAGGCTTTACATAGCAGTGATACTCCGACATCTGGCCTACAACACTGCTGCTGTATGCTGTACCGCCATGAACACATGCAAGCTTATGACGCAATCACTTTATAGTTACTGTGGCACAGAGTGTTGTTAATACATAAATGAAACTGAAATTCATGCATGACGCTGATATAGCCTAAAAAATATGCAAACCCAATTCCAAAGAAGTTGGGACGTTATGTGGTAAAATGCAAATCATTGCATTCTTTTTTTTATTTACATTTTACTAGGGGTGTTTCTGAATAGTTGACCAAATCGATGATTCGGAAAGGTCTGATCCAACTATCAACCTCGTCGTTGAATCGTTGCAAAATGTGGTAATGAAAAAAAGATCGTACCATTCTGAATATATAGGGGTGCTCACTGCTGCTGAACATCTGATTTTACATAGAAGTTCTTTGTTTTCTAATTATTTTCTAATCATATAGCCTATTTTGATACAAACATCACAGTGGGTGCTCGAGCACCAGCTCGCACCCGTTTCTCTCTCTCTCTCTCCTGGGTCCATCAAGACTGATGTTCAAAAGCAGATAAGAACTTTAAGAGTTCGTGCAGGTCCTTTGAAACTAATCAAGCACACATGTGAAGACAGAGTCAGGTTTAATGGAAGGGATTACTGTGGGAACATCTCTGGTAAGGCTGTAATATGAACACATTAACATGATATCACATGCAAGGATACTTTTATCCATTATCTCTTAAAAGTTTTATGAGTGTCTGTAGTTTATGTTGGGGTGTGTGTGTGTGTGTGGGGGGCCCTATTTTGAAAAAAACCTGCAACTCAAAATCTGTATGTTGGGTTGCATTAAGGCAACAGGCCACAGCCACAGACTTAACATGCAAAAGATGTAATGGAGAATATGCAACTGAAATTATTAACATTGTAGTTACTCATGGTTACAACACAAATTAGTCATCAAGCTGAATAACTTGTCCAACCAAAACAGAATTAAAAATGGAATATTCAATCAATACAGTAATGTAACTTTGTTTTGAAGGTAAGAAATCAAAAGTTTAAAAACCTTGACATCTTCCCAGACGCTTTGTCACCACATGGAGCATCCTGAGCAGCAATAACAGTTCTCCCAGGATCCCTCTCTTTCTTCAGCTGTGGTTTTTCCGAACCGTCAGATTCTTGGACGGGAGTGCTGCTCTTCTTCCAGGAAGGAACACTGGTGTTACATGATGTAGAAGAGTCTTCATCATCCGAGCTGGGTTTCAGAAATCCTGCCGAGGGCCGAGTAGGAGGAGGACGAGGACGCTCTGAAGCTGCACAGTTAAGACATTACACATCATGTTAAGGCTTCCAATACACGTGTTAAATATCCTAATTACGGTCTAATACACATAATCAAGATATGTGACTTAATGCAGCTGTAATTACAAAATTTGGTCCTTATACTGTTCCCTCTGCAAAATTTGACTCAAGACATTAATTAGAAAAGGCCTCAACCTCAACCAACCTTCACCACTGTCTTCATCCTCTGAGGGTTTGAGGAAGCGGCCTTTCAGTGACCCGAGAGAGAGGGAACGTTTACTCCAACTTTCCCCAGATGATGATGATGATGATAATGATGATGTCGCAGCGGGCCGATCTCTCTCTCTATTTCTCTCTCTATCTCTTTCCCTATCTCTGTCCCGCTCTGTGTCTTTATCCCTTTCTCTCTCTCGGTCTCTGTCTCTATCCCTGTTTCTATCTCTTGGTCTGTCTCTATCCCTGTTCCTCTCTCCATACCTGTCTCCATCTCTGCGTCTATCCTCCCCTTCTCCCCTATACCCTCCCCTCTCCCTGTCCTCTCCTCTTTCAGAGTGGTATCTCTCTCTGTCTCGGGGTGATGAGTCTCTTTCGCTTTCGTTTCTTCTCCACCGACCGTCACTTTCAGCATCTCCCTCTTTTCTCCTCAATCTCTCCCTGTCGTCATGCTCTCCTTTCCTCCAGCCACCTCTTGATGGGCCGTCTCTTTCTGCTTTTCTTTGTCCATACACAGCTTCCTCTGCTTCAGCAAGTCTTTGTTGAAATTCCTCCATTGACTTTAGAAAAAGAAACAAAAGACGTATTAAAATGCTTGAACACTGTCTCTGGTTTTACATCCTACAAACCTTTCACCCATAGCACTTTATCAGTAATGTGTGCATTCAAAATAAAACCAAGGCTAAAAAAGACTTCAGTGTATTTTTCTGTCAAAGGTTCCATCTAATTACTAGAAATTATCTTTGTGCAATGTGAAAGCAACTACTTGAACAAAAGTGACGCACACACAAAAAGATTATTGTTAATGATAAGGTACATTGGCTGTAAAAACGATGTCTCAGCTTTACTCGCAGAAACACAAATAAGGTTTGTTATTAATTTACTTTACAGGCAATGTGCGCCTGTGTGTGTGCCTCAGTAGTGAGCGAGTGTTTAAATCTTGTATATCCTCACTCCATATCTCTCAGCCACCACATCACTGATGTTGCGCTGCTCCCTGTCGGCCTGCTCCTTCATCCTCTGGTAGCTCTTCCTCAGCCAACTCAGACCTCCATCATTAACTACTGGGCCTGCAGGAAGAGGGGGAGAAAAATAAATGAGGTAAACGTGAATAAAAGAGAGGAAAGGAATAAGCTAGAGATGGTTAAGGAAATATAAAAGAGATTTTAAGGTCTCAAATCCACAGAGCACAAATTATCTTTTAAAATCTACTAAACTATACAAATATTTGAGCAGTCTGAATTAGTGTGAATGAATGCAGACGGTGGGTGTGACTGATGAGCAAAATGGGCAACAATGAAAAATTGACATTTGAAGGAACTCAACGACAAAAAACAGGATTCTCTTGAAATGTCTGTTCCATTTATCTATCCAATGTATAAAATATGACATAAATAAATTTTGTTACATAACAGAAAAAATGGATTCTTCTGTCAACAACCACAGAGGCTTTTTGAATTGCTTTGTTGTTGCAGCATTTCAAACAATGTATCACCTTTTTTTTTTAATTATCCACGGGCTGACTACATGTTACAGATCATTTATCAGCAAGTGCTTCCTTGCCTTTTTTCGTAAACAACAAAAGGTCGATCCAGTTTACAAACACCAGTCTTTACGTCCTGCGACCCTCCATAATTAGAAGCCGAAATGAGATAAACAACATCCCCATCTGGCAGACAGTTTGAAAGAAAGAGTAAGCAAGTTTGTGTGTGGGAGTGTGTGTGTAAGCTTATCCTGCCATCTTGCAACAGTGAGAGGGCTGAATTTAATGTGTAGAGATAAGACACACATGTACACACACCTGCATATTCAAGTCAGCTCAACACAGCTTTATCTGTCTCTTTGTGTCTCTTTCTCTAAATCTCTGACACAGATACTCTGTGATTTCTGTATCCTGTAAAACATCCATGTTGACTTTACTGTATATATTTTAATCAAGCCCTTGACTTAACCTTAACTTTATAGACATCTATGATTCCGCGACAGCAGTGCAATATGTTTAAAAACTAGCTAACTAGTAGCATTTAAACTAACCCTATTTCTTTAAGGTACATTTATGCTTCTTTCTTTCTAGCCAACATTTCAATCAGTGGCCAGTGGCCAGTCAATTCCAGTGAGCACATATAATAATAATCCACAGATGACTGGCCCTCGTTTATAGAAAGAAAACTTTGTCTTGAAAGAGAATAATGACCTGAAATGAGTACCTTTCTTTCCTGCAGTGCCAGCCATCTCCTCTGGGGGAAGACCAGTTCCCCCATCCTTCCAGTATGGGTTTAGCTCCAGTTTGTGTAAACCGGCCTGAGGGAACCACAGACAGACACACTAGAATCATTTCTGTATAATTTACAATAATGCAACACATGCTAGAAGAACCAAAAAGAAGCGAAGTAAATTAAGAAGTGGGGAAAACAGACACACACCTGTTCAATGGCCTGAGCCTTTGCCCTCTCCTCCTCTTTCTGCCGTTCTTTTTCAGCCCTTTTCTCTGCTGTGGAAGATGTCTTCAATGCCAGGAAGTCAAAACTCATCCATTCGTCTCTCTACAACATAAAGAGAGACAGTGAAGGGACTTAAACAAAGAAAAAAATAGATGTATAGATTTAAAAAAAAGAAAAGAAAAGAAAAAAGATAAATGACAATGTAACCTCAACTTTAAAGAGACTTTACTGTTGTATTGAATTTACTATTAAGAGTAAAAGGAGAGGTCTTTTCAAAACATCTATGTCAAAGCAGGCAGCGTTTACCTGGACATTCTGGACTGGACCAACGTTGCTCTCTGAATCTGAAGGCTTGGACTTATCAGAAACCTGCCATGGTTTCGCAGCTTGCGTCTGAGCCTCAATCCACTCATCTTCTGAGTCCTGACACAGAGGGGGAAATGGAGAAGTGTAGAAAAGGGGAGGATAATGAAGAGGGGAGGCAGGACATGAAATTACCATAAGAGATACATATAAAAACAATAGGATGTGAAATGAATATGTGAATGGCCAGAAACCAAAGCTGAATTAAAAGAAACAAGGATCAGTGCACCTCAATAAAGAATCACTTTTAAGATTTCAGCTATTAATCAGTGGAGCAAGACCTACTGATATTATTCAGGAGTTAACTTGAGACCTTATTCAAAGAAATCCAACAGTGGAAAATGACTTAATAACCTACCTCTGAGCTATCACTAGAGCCACCTCCTGCTTCTACTGTCTTCTTCTCCTTCTTGGCTTTCTTTTTCTTCTCCTTTTTCTTTTTAGATTTCTTTTCTTTCTTCTTCTTGGTCTTCACAGAGCCCTCCTGTTGGGGATTCAGATTTTATGAATTTGATGTGTTTAATGAATGGTGTCATTGATTGTCATTGAAACATCTATTAGATATGTTCAGGAATAACAGTTTGTCTTGTCTTTGTCTTCACACTATGAAAGTGTTGAATTACTGTTTCATGCTGAAGTAGCACTACCACCACAGCTTTGAGGTACAGTACAGCCAGCCATCGCTGTTATTAGTTGCTAATATGGACAACTTTAAGGGAAAGCCGATGCATCTTACTTCCTCTATCTGCTGTAGCCTCTGGTTGATTTCAGGGAGCATCCAGGTGTCCTCTCCTCTCTGCCTCTTCAGCTCCTTCCTCGTCTCTTCTCTCTCATACTGCAGCTTGGCCTGGATGGAAATAAGAATATGACCCCAAAAGAAAATAATTTGAATAGTTCAAAAGGCACTAAACTAATTCAGTGGGTTTTTTTTAATAGTGGTGAAATAACTACAAGAAACCAAAATATAACATTTATTTTGTAAAAGGATTTTGAGAATAGTAAACTGTTTCCATTTAGAAAAATATACACCTAAAGAAATGTTACCAGTATAATTTATGAAAAAAAGAAATCAGATCATCAAGCCACGGAGCACATGTTAAGCTTAGGAAATTTTACAACATGAGGTGTGCTACTGTTGAACCTCTTTCATCTTCACCTTAAAAAATCTTTCCAATATTTGCCATTCGATGCACAGGCTGAAACACCTGACAGTGACATTCAACATCAATCAGTCCCTTCCATCAATGAATAGGACACACACAGTTAGTCCACAAACAGAGAGATCATTCTCTCATCATGAAAGTAATGACACCGTCTACACATTGCCATGACACTGCTGATGAGATTCCCAAATATTTGAACACCACAGTGCTATTGAGCTCCACGTTTATCTTCAGGATGTAAGTGATGACAGTAAAATCATTATGAGCCAATTGCTCTTCAAACTCTGGCGGAATAAATTAGACCTTTACTCTGGCCAGTTCAAGCACAGGCGAGTCGTGCTGATAATGTCTTTACAACCATCACTGCTCATCTACAGGAGGCATCGTGTGCTATGACTTAGCCTGTGCATCTGGCAACAGTGCAAACAAAAGCTGCACAGCAAAAAGGGATAACGCACGTTTGGAAAACTGTGTACATACGTGATAACGAAAACGAGGTTCTGTCCAAATCGTATAGCTACGACCACGACATAAAAGCTGTATAAACAGTGCTGCAGGTCTCCTATCTGCCTCAGGCAGTGTTTGTGCTATAACTCACTGGCAACAATTTAACCGTGTGTGTCTGCCCAGACACACGTTGTCAGGCTAACGTGAAGTCGCATATATGCTCTCAGCTTCCCAAAGCACACAGAGAGATGGAGAGAGACACATACATAACCATTTAAATCACTGATAAGGACAATTTCATGAAAACAGACCGAGCTCCTCCGCGCGTGACAACAACGTTACCGGTTGTTAGCCTACGTAGCTGTGTTGTTAGCTTTTTAGCTTCCCGGTCTCTTATATATCATACACCGACACTAATGAAACAACCCCAGGTTATACAGAGTTGTTTTTTCGATTACTCTCAGTTCATACCTTTTCTAGCACCTCTTGTCGAGCTTTTCGTTTATTTTCCTTTCTTTGATCAATACTGCTTGTACTCTCGAAACTGCCTCCGTACGCCGCCATGATACTGTCCCCAACGGTTTGGTCAACTGTCGCAAAGCACTGCTGTTCGCGGCATTGAATGAATGAATTGTGGTTCTTGTAGTCCAAAAACGTCTGGATGCTGTACAAAACCATTCAGATGTTATCTTTTTAATTGCCTTGGTAGGATACACTTGCCTTCACTTACAAAAGTATAACATTGTTACTTTTGTTGCAATTTTATATGACATCATTGGTTGGTTGTTTTGAAATAGGTCAATCAATCAATCAATCTATCTATCTATCTATCTATCTATCTATCTATCTATCTATCTATCTATCTATCTATCTATCTATCTAATACTAAGGACAAATGAATTTGTCCGGCAGCTCATCTACCATTTGCAGAAGGTTTAAAAGGCCTGATGGCTGTAGGTACAAATGGTGTTCTGTATCTCTCCGTCCTGCAAGTCTACACTGCCACTGTTGCTCTCTTTTTAAATAAATACAAATAACATCTTCATCTTGCTTATGCCTAAAGACATGTATCCTATTTTGTAGATATTTGGCATTGACTGTAGTCATGAATTGAGAAAAGGGTTAGCTTGTCTTTCTGATAAATTAAAAAAGCATACATTGAGGGAAAAAAACAGTAAGACACAAGAGATGAATATCAAGTCTGGAGGCCAATCTAAGGGCAAAGGAGGAGAAGAAGACTTTCTGACAGAAATCCAATGGTTAAAAAACACCCTGGAGAGTGGACAGAACTTGCAAGTCAAGAAAAACCAGAGGGCAAGCAGTTGAAAAAACTCAATTAAGTTAGATTGAGTCAAATCAAATAAGTTCCTGATGTTACCTTTTAGGACCAGTATCACAATTGATACCAGAGTTGGACAGCCAGTTAAATTATTTTACACCAAAAATATATCAACAATAGCCTATTTGTGTACAGGGGCACTAATATATTGAAACACCAACACCACATTTTGTCACAAAGCAGACAATTATAGTAAATCTGCTGTGGCATTATTTCCCTTAATTAGAACAGGCCCATTTCTGGACAGCCCCAGACAAAAAGTAGAAAAAGCACAAGAACAGCATTATTCTCATGCCTTTGGTTGTATATAAACCTCTACTCATTGAATGCTGCAGTACCTCTCACTGTGAAATTATTCCCTTTTCAACACAGCACATCACATGTATCACTAATCCACCAGGGAATTAATTGTTACCAATTATTTCATCATAAATGTCCCTCGAGTCCTGAAGGGTTTAAATGCATTGTAGCCTGTCAAATCAATGAGCTATACCTGGGGGAGGCACACCTTTAGATTTTAATTATCTGTCCAAATGTCAGGCACAAATGTGCTGACAGACTCAACAGCAGCACGGGCACAATGATAACACTTCTCTCACACCTACGTCGTTGAGCATGATACCACAAAAGAAATCTCTCACTTTCTCTCTCACACATACACAAAGCCTGTCTCACCTTAATCAATAAATTACTGTCAATAAAAGCCACCAAACCGTCTCCTGCCTCAGCACCACTATGTATGTGTGTGTGTGTTTGTGTGTGCATGGGTCACAGAGGATTGAGGAGCCACAGGGGTAATTTACCAGGAGCCGCTGACCCATTACCAACCTGCCACAGAGGGACCACAACAAATTACAGTGCGCCGCTCCACTGCCATCAATACTCCATTATCCCACAATTCATTCTGTCTCTACAGCCATCTAGTAAAACTTGTAAATAGGATGTAGTGTAGACGTGTGTGTGTGTGTGTGAATGCAAGGAAAAGAGTAATCAAGTCATAGTTCAATATTATTCCATTACACAAATTAAGAAGCTAGCAGTGATTCTAAATTGAAATTAAGTATCAATTACACACCAGTTGATCCAATTAACAGTTTTGTCAGCTACATTTGATCCTAATTTAATATCACAGAATCAGTACCACCTCCACATTTTACATTTTCAATAGATTTATACTTTTAACAATTAATGACTATGTGGTTCAAGGCCACTGAGCTCACTAACAATGCTGTCAGTTGAAAAAGTGTTTTAAAAACTTGCTATTCAAGAGGCTATGTAACAGCTCTGGTACTAATTTTACTGTAGGTGTAACTCTTTTTACTAAACAGTCCAAAGAGTCGGCCTTTATCAATTTACTCCAGGTACTCCAGAAGAGAGCATGTTTATGCCAACATAATGGATCTGAACTCTTTGCTCATCCATGATAGTCTCTACATGTCTGGCTAAAGGTAAAGTTATTGGCTTTTAATTGGCTCATTTAAAATGTCAGATCTTATACAATTAGGTTTTATCTGTTTATGCAATCATAATCACTGTCTATGATGCAGTACATTTATTCTATTAATCAACATACAAATACACGTTTTGGACAATGACCCATGACCATGAGGTGCTAACTCTGGTAGGCACTTTTTTTTTTTTTGCTTCTTGAATATGAGTAAATCCCAAAAGCCTAAAACACCATGCTCCGCCTCAACCCTTAACATGAAAAGGTCGAGCACACACTGCAAACGCAGCCTAATTACCTCTCAGCGGATTCAGAGCAGATAGAGTAGAAGAAGCAAAGCTGTGAAATAAAGATCAATACTTGCGGTCTACTGTACTGCACTACATGGACACGGGTGAATGTTGAGGGGCCCTTTTAATGTATTATTGCATTACACAGGCGTGGTCAGGGGATACTTGTTAGCTCTGCAGCATCCTCCCACACTAGCTTTTGAATTGCTTTAGCCATTTGAATGGTATTTTCTGCCTAAGGAGGCAAACTCCTCACAGGCATGTCTGACATATTTCTTCACAAACAGGACAGTGAGGTGATAACAGGGCAATACAGGACTTCTAGGCTCAGCCAAAAAACAGGTCCAAAAACATACTGCTATTTCTCAATGGTGTCATACATTTCACCTTCTCAAAAATGATGCAGGAAGTAGGATACACAATGATGGCACATATTTTATTAACAAATTAGATTTATTTTACAGCACTTTAGTCATTCCTAGTCAAATTAAACAATTGTGGTGATTTGTTGTTTTATATCATCTCCAAACATATATTTGTAGAGTTATCATAAATTATGCGCAAGTCAGTCAGTTCTTGTCCCTTAGTCTTTCTGTAATATAACACACCAGTTCCCCTGATCGTGGTAGCTGCTCTGCACTATGACTCCAGCCACCTGACCACACAGCTGCTCCAGCTCTCCCTGTTGGAACACGTGGTAGTAACGGTGGAAGACAGGCACTGGGCCACTCTCTGACACAGACTTTACACTAGAGCTGGACATCTTTGTAGCGTCATCATCTGCCCCTGGTCCGGCCTCACTGGTGTCAAGACCTCGGCTAGAGTCGTGGTTACAGTCTAATTCGGTCTCACAACTCGTACTAGACAGTGGACAAGAGTTACCTGAAGCCTTTTTGGACTTCTCTTTCCTTTTGTCCCTCTTCCCACTCCGCCCTGATTCATCATCTCCTTGTCTTTTTCCCTCTTTCAGGTGCCAGGGAACCAAAAGGTCCTGGGTGTTGAAGGCTGTGCGGTTAGTGTGCACACTGAGTTTGCCCTCAGTCACATTTTGCACACTGTCAACAGGCCCGTGGTGGTTTTCTAAATGTTCATCAGTATGGGTTCTTGGTTTCCCATTAGGTTCCTCAATGTCCTCTGATGTGCTGACAGCAGGGCTGAGGTTCTCAGGATGCTCTTTGTTCGGTTCTTTGAGGTATTTGGACCTCTGTTTGTTGTATTCTTGTTCAAAAGCCCAAACGTAGATGAGTGCTCGACCTCCAGGCTTCAAGAGTCTTATCAGCTCCCTCACTGCTGCCAGCCGACGTTCCTGCAACACACACAACACACAAGTATTTTTTGGGGCTTTTTGCCTGTGATTGATAGGATAGTTGAGAGAGACAGGAAATAGGGAGGCAAAGAGAGGGGGAATGACATGCAGCAAAGGGCCATAAGTGGGCTGCGAACCGGGGCCGGCTGCAGCGAGGACTGTAGCCTCTTCATATGGGGTCAACTCGGTGAACTATACGGCGCCCCCTACATCTACCTCTTTACGAAAGTACAATGAAGATGGAGATGTCCCCTGACATTCTCTGTTGGTGCATGGACTGTGTGTACCTGTGTAGAAAAGTGGTGTATGACAGCTATGGATATGCAGGCATCACAGCAGGCTGTTCGCAGAGGGACACTGAGAGCATCAGAGACAAACGCCTGGAAACCTCTCTCTGCACAGATTTGGACAAGAGCACCGCTACGGTCACAGCCAACCTGTGGGGAGAAAACACACACAAGCACATAATAAAATAACATTCACAAACAGGAACACAGACGCATGGTCTTAACATGTACGTCTGAATAAAATCACTGACTCATTTCTAATCTCACTGTATTACTAATGTATTACAAATTCACACAGAGCAGCAGAAACAACTTCTAACTGCTCCTTAAGCCAGTGAAATGAATGTACAGAAGTAAAGACGAGTATAGAATAGTGGTAGGTGGATGGACTGAGTGACAGAAAAACAGATACATGCAGCAATTGGAGAAATGTATAGAATA